>JAJOOO010006284.1:0-44360 GCA_029582685.1 Solanum piurae
AATTTGTTTCAAAAATCGCCCCCCCCCCCCCCCTTTAATTACTTGTTTTCAGAAATACATTGACTAAATGAATATAATCGTCAGTTAAGTTAAAGTCTAAACCATATTCCTCGTGGGATCGACCCTAACCTAAAAGTTAGGTTCTTTACTTGATAACTATCGCTTATACTTATTTAGGGAGGTGTAATTTGAGCATATCAATGGTGTTACTTGAGAATTTTTAGTTAAGTTGAATTTTGCTCTTGTTAGTTATAGTGAAACTTACTTAATTTTTAGTTTTGTTTTGCTTGTTTGTGTTGAAACAGGAAAAATGAGTTCGAATGGTGACCAAAAGGACCACCTTCTTTTGCGATTTTTGAATATTAGAGATTACCTCCTAACGTTCAAGCAGTTGGGGATGAAACTATCCATGAGATGTGGTCGAGATTTAAGGGATTACTGTAGCAATGCCCATCTCATGGAATGCCAGATAGATTGCTACTGAAATGCTTCTATAGAGGTCTTGCTCCCGAAAATAGAAGTGCTGATGATCAACTTTTTACAGGTTGTTTAATACAACAACCCTATGAAGTCGTAGCCCAAATCCTTGATGGCATGATTAAAGCCAACAAGGAAACAGAGTAAGACCAAGAATGGGACGCATTGTTCACTCAACTGGATGTTCTGTCCAAGAAGGTCATGGAGTTGGAAGCAAAGTTCAAAAGGAAGGACAAGTACCTTTCCCCTCACGAGTGTCAAAATATGAAGCAGCAAAAGGGTGGACAAAATGGGGAGGTCCTCTCACTTTATTCTACATAAAATTGAAGAACAAGATAGAGTGTTGAATGAGATAAAAGAGAATGTTTTAGTGCTTAATAAGACGATATCCTCCCATTCCATGATCATTCAGCTACAAGACACCCAGATAAACCAAGTGTTGTCGTGCTTCTACCTACAACATAAATATGGGTCGCCTAGTGATACTATGGCTGACCCCAAAAATGAGGTTTGATATTGGACTTGCATCGTGCCACGATGTTAAATAAGGCGCTGCTTGGGAGGCAACCCAAGACCCCTTATCGCTCTATTTTTAGTTTAAGAAATAATCGTGTGTTGTTTGTGTAGGTCAAAATAGGAATTTGTTGAATGGCGTAAGTTGGTGAGCAAAAGCTCCATTTGACGAATCACCAAAAAGGTCAGCGATCCCGACCTAGAACGCCGTTGGACTCGAGACAACGTTAAAGTAAAGTCTGTAAAACTCGGCAAGCCCAGGAAATTATTGGCGAGTCGCCGACTAGTTCGGCGATCACGATCTATACCGCTGTTTGGACCCCCAAATAAACTGAGGGCCCTGTAACACTCGGTGAGGTAAGTGACCATTTGGCGTGTCGCCGAATGGATCAGCGACCACGACTAACGTCGTCGACTGGGCGAGAACTGGACAGTTCATTAAAAGGCCAGAGGTTTAAACCTTCAAACTTTCACTTTCCCTCGCTTGTCATCTTCCAAACTTGCACTTGCTTAGTTTCTTCTATATTTTTGCATTTTAAAGAATATTGCAGTCGTCGGAGTTGTGTTCGGAGTGGATTACATTGCAGCCTAGCTTTTCACTCTTTATTAATCAGCAACTAAGTTTGGTTTTCTGAACCCCACATTTATTTTTAATAATTTGTAGTCTTATGCAAGAAATAGTAAGTTATTGATGTGTGCTGGGCCTCTCTGATAGGATTAGTATGATTGAATGCCTATTTTAAGCTGATAATCTTGCCCGTATTGTTTTGATTGTTGAAATCACATATTCTTGTGTGATGAAATGAATTAAATTTTGTGGGGTTGTGCTTGCCTGTTGTTGGGTCTAGTCAGGAGAAGTCTGAGTATCCTAGGGCAATGGGTATTATGGGTCTCGTTTGAATTTGAGGTGTGCATGTTTTGATTTTGTTTTGGGGGTTGCGGGGTTGAATTTGAGAAGTTGGGTTGAAAATAGGCACGTTGGGTCGTTTGGCGAGATGGGTCAAGCTCGCCAAACCACTCGGCAGTTCGTGTAATGTCCCCATCTCGCCTTTAATTTCATGTTTTATGTGTTGTTGGTTTCTGTAACTTTCGGCGAGAACCCTGAGGTCGCCGAGGGTACTCGGCGACTCACAAAAATATTTGTCGATCGCCCTATGTTTGTACCCCTAAACCCTTTTTGCACTGTAACTTTCGGCGAGATGAACCTTGCTCACCGAATATTGTCGGTGATTCACCGAAAGGCCTTCCCATCACCGACTTTCCACAACTTTTGAGCCAATCCTTTCGGTGAACCTGATCCAGCTCGCCAAAGCGATTCGCCGATTCGCCGAGTATCTCGACTAGTCTTTCTGCAACTATTTTTCTATGAATTTGATTAAGTTATTTTTAACTTTTTCTTGATGTTTTGCAGGTATGGTGAGGACAAACATAGACATGCCACCCTATAAAAGAATACGGGGTATAACAATCAACAAATGGGGATCAAATCCTTCAAAAAGAGAAAGACAAGAACCTCCACCAGGGGACAAAGGAAAGGGCAAGAGACCCAGGTCTGACAGGGCTACTACTGGCTCCCAGGTTGCTCTATCTGAGCCTGATGATGACCAGCCTCTACAGTCCCGGCGTTTTGAGCTCTGGCTAGATCTCACCCCACGTCTACCAGAGTCCCTCCTGCGTCCACACTAGCAGAATTAGTGCCAACTCCGGCACCTCCTGTGGCTCCTGTGCCATCAGTTGCTCCTTTAACTAGCCTCTTCAACAGGTTGAAAGGAGATGGTTTGCGAACCATCTTCGAGGAGAAACTACTATCTACAGAGGGTCTGGAGGGAAAGTACTCCAGTGTAGCAGAGTTATTACAGTGGCACCGGTTCCAAATTTTCACCAGGCCTCGAGGTCCATTTATTCCCTCATGGTTCTATGAGTTCTACACAGAATATGGTGAACTAGTGCCAAAGAGTAAAAAGAAGGCCAGCAAGTTCAGACCGGTTAAGTCGGTCACTGTTCGAGGTGTAGAAGTGAGCTGCAGTGAGGAGTACATTAATATTGTGTTAGATAGGCCTCCAGGGACTGCACTCTCATATGAAGGTTTGCATACGACACAAACGCTTGAGGATCTAAAGGGTTGGCTTGACTCCTTATTTCTGATACCACTCCTAGGTGGATTGAGGTGGGAGTCGAGATCGAAAAGAAGGATTTGAATATAGGTGCCCGTTATTGGTTCAGATTCATCAGTACTTCACTTATGCCTTCACAGAACGAATCTCTCCTCCGACATTCAAAGGCAGTCTGCTTGGGGTCTATCTTATCAAAGAGGCGGCTCAACTTGGGCCTTATCATAGAGCAGGAGATGGCCATGAGAGACAAGCAGAGGAAGACCTCTTTGCCCTTCCTAGTACTGATCACAGAGTTGTGCCGACGTGCTGGAGTTCCCCGAGATGCTGCTAGAGATTTTGATATTAACCCGTCATCCTCCACAGATATCCGACGCATTGAGGCCGAGTATACTAGAGATGAGGCTGCCAGGAGGAAAGCAACTCCGGTGGATACATCCCTGGAGGTAAACGTTGATTTGATAACTACAGAGGCATCTTTGCCTACTCCAACCTTCGGGTCTTCAGGTACTTCTGCCCCTCCTTCCTCATCTTCACAAGCTCCAGGCACCTCTACTTCCTCCCAGCAGACCAAGATTTCTCAGGTGATGATCCTGAAGATGGGGCATCTGGCTTATTCAGTTGACGTGAGGGCGACTCGGTTAGAGAAATATGTCCCCTTGATTATTAAGGCTGGTATTTTGGCTGAACGGACCCCCCTCCAGGCTTCTGTGAGTGATCTGGCTACTAGAGTCACAGTTTGTAGGAGTAGGCAGGGGGAAACCTCCGATGTTACGACTTTGAAATCTGAGGTAGCCGATTTGAGGAAGGACGTAAACTATCTAAAGTCTACTAACTGTACTTCATTGCTGGAGGCAGCAAATGACAGGGACGCTCCTGAGACTTCAGCGATTTTTCTAGGTACAATCGGAGATGTACGCAGAGATGAGGCAGCAGTTGATGAGTCGGATGCTAAGATCGACAAGGAAAAGATAGGGATACGAGTGGAGAGCATATATGGAGACTTGCCAGATCTTTAAGAGACGATCATGCAGTCGGTGATCCAGACATCATTAAACGAGACTTCTATAAAAGCTCCTAGTGGGTCTGGTACTGTAGTTCCTTCCGAGGTAATCCCAGGCACTGATGCCCAAGTCCAGACTAATGCACCGGGCACCGATGCCCAGATAGATAGAGTGACTGCGTAGATAGGATCCCCTCTTTACCTCCCTCTCTATCTTTATTTCTTTTTATTTTTAGATATTATTAGCTTGTTTGGATTTGAGGACAAATACTTTTATTTGTGGTGGGGTGAGGCCCACCTTTTGTGTAACATTCGTAATTCTTGTTTTGTTTATATATTTAGGCTTTGAGCTAAATTTGTGTTATACACTACTTTTTGTGGATGTTTGAGCTTGTGGCTCCTTGTTTTAAATTATAAATGATTTTTGACCCTTCCAAAATATTTTTTCCAACAATTGTTTGTATTGAATGTGGATTTTCTTGTGTAAATTTAAGTATCATTTTGATTAATATCAATGATTTGAATAGTGCTCATAATCGAACAAAAATGAATGTGCAGCTACGATGAGGCCAAATGTAGTTGCATAGCAAATATGTGAACTCCTTGCATCTCGTTTTGACTATCAAAGTATCAAACTGAGTCTCTTGTGATGAACATTGCACACTAGCAAACGTTTGGAGTCTTGTTTGACATTGGTGTCAATGCCTTGTGTGATGAGCTTACTGTGAACCATGTGTGATGGCACCTAGAATTTTCCCCGTTAGTCCGGCTGACTAAGTGATGTGAACTCTTGATATGATCTTAGGAAACTTTAAAGAGTGTGAAACAATTTGACATTATACCTCTTTTTGTGGCCTACCTTGTGAGTGTGTGAATCCCTTTTGAGGACCCTTTGAGCCTTGACCTTTTCTTGGAAGAAACTTGATAACATTGTGACCTTTGATTGATCCATTACCCATACTCCTCATGAATTGTTCTTTGTTTAAATAGCCAACTTAAGCCAAAAGCCTAAGTTGGGGGTGTGGTAAAAAGAGAAGGTAAATCAAGACGTGCAAGAAAGTTCCCTTTTACCCATGCTTTTAGAAAAATGGAACCCAAAAAAAAAAAAATGAAAAATTTGTGGAATAAAGTTGTGAAAATACAAAAATAAATGAGGTTTCCAGCAGTCCATGGAAAGTGAATAATGGGATGACTTGTAAGCACAAATGAAAAATGATGAAGAAAAGTAAAGAAAGTGTTGTTCACACCACGTTTCATGAGGACTATAGCCAATGAACCTAAATTAGCATACCTTTGCACTCAACCCCGTTACAAGCCTTGAAAAGATCTTTTTGATCTTGAGTGGGCTGAAACAAATGTTGGTTAGAAAATACGGGCAAACCTATGGGTGAAATCATACATTGTGTTCATCTTTGTGAGTGTGAGCATTGCATTTGATTCCGGAACTTTAAATTGTTGAACCCTTGTGTGTGAACATGGAATCATTCTTTGTGTGAGGGCATTTGATTTCCTTTGCTGAGTTTGAACTTGCATTTGAAGCAAGTATTGTGAGCTTCAGATTCTTTGATAATGGTGAGTCACAATTGGAAACTTTGAGTGCACATTTGATCCTTGCATGAGTAAGTTGAATCTTTTTGTGTGCATTCATGATTGAGTCTTGTGCATCACTGTTTGAGACATCCTTTTTGAACTGATGAACTTGAGTTTTACTTGAGGACAAGCAAAAGTTTAAGTTGGTGGTATGATGAGTCCACGATTTGGACACATTTAGGGTTTAATTTTTATAGATTTAGTGTCCTCAAATGCATATTTTGTCTCAATAACTGATATAAATCCTTGAATTTCAGGTATTTGAACTTAGGGACAAAGAATGGAAACTATTAAACAAAAATAAACAAGGCAGCTGAAAGAACGAAGAAAAAAAGGCATGAGGATCGCCTAAACCATTGGGCGAGTCACCGAATGGCCTTGGTCTTTCCTAATGTTCCAGTGTGCCATGCCCTGAAGGAAAAAATCAAGTCGGCGATAGAAAGGAGCAGTCAGCGAGTCGCCGAATAGTTCCGCAATGCAGTGCTATATCGCCCAAAGTTACAGAACTTGAATTTGTTGAAGGCCAATGCAGAAAGGCGATGAACCAGACCAAAGGGAGGATCGCCGAGTGGATCGGCGATCCTGACTAATTGTGCCGAGTGGACCTTCACAGAACACGTTTTGATAACCATATATACTTGTTTGAATTTTTAATTTAGCAAGCAACTAGTTTATGAAATTTTAGAATTACTCAGTTTTAGAACTTAGCTTTTGGGAGGCATTTTTCCCTTAGATTTGGAGATTTTGGAAATCCTCATTTTGAAGAAATTGGAAGTGGTATTGAAGATTTTTCATCTTATACTTGTGTAAATACCTTATCAATCGTACCCACTTTTCGGTATCGATTTCTATCTCTTTATTATGTCTAGCTAAAACCCCAATTCTTAGGGTGTGATTATGTGAATATGGGTTGAATTTACTGCTGGGTATTGCTAATTGATAGTTCATTTGTTGTTTAAAGGTGATTTCGTTCAGTGGTTGTGTTTGAATTTAATGGGGTTGTAGTTGTAAATACAATTTTAGCTTGGTGTTTTTGGCTTGCTCGAGAGTGAGGTTTTAAAACCAAAACTACTGAATCGATGTTCTGTGGTTATTGGATTATCGTGGGTTCAGCTCGAGAGAGTGAACCCTAAACCCTCTCCCACACATTCAGATCGAGAGAGTGAATGGACTAAGGCAAAGGATGTGCTTCATTACCGATTATTAGTGTTCGAGAGAAATCGATTTGATTCGGGGTAAATTGTTTGAGAGAAAGTTTACCCCCACTATAGTCTAGCTTAGTTACCAATTTACATCGATTTACTATCAATAGCAATTACCCGATTGTTTACCTTAGCCCATAATCCTATCACATCCCAAGAATCCCGTATCCATATTTGTATTTTCATTTTTAGTTGTCGTTTTAGTTGATAATTGATTACAAAACCCCCCTTTTAATACTTGACACTTGTGTCACCCTTTAATTTATCATGTTTTTCTTCGTAAATGTTTATAGCTATAATTGACTTGAACACATTTATGATTTTCTATTTATTCTAAATTATGAACCGCTTCCTTGGGACTCGACCCCAACTCACTAGTTGGGTTATATTACTACTCACGGTCGTTGGCACTTGAACTGGAAGTAGTGTCCTGATACGTGAAATCATAGCACCAAGGGAGAAATACTCCATCTAATAAAACCCTTATCAAAAAGGTCTGTTAACTAATATTTAACCTCCTTAAGCTCAGTTGGAGCTATTTTGTAAGGAGGATAAATATAGGTTGGGTATCTTTAAGAAGGTTAATTCCAAAGTCGATTTCCTTTTTGGGAGGAATTCTGGGAAGGTCATATGGAAACACTTCCAGAAACACATTCACAATGGGAACTTAATCAAGAGTAGGGGTCTCAGAATTTGTATCCCTAACCCAAACTAGATGAGAGATGCAACCTCTAGAAATCATATTTTTGTCCTTGAGGCATGAGATTAACTGACCTATAGGCGATGAAATTCTACTCTTCAAATTTATGACTCATTCGCTCAGAAACTAAAACTTAAAAACTCTAGTTCTATCATCAATAAAGGCATAATAAGCATAAATTAAATTCATACCAAGAATAACTTCGAAATCAAGCATTTATAGCTCCACCATATCAAATGTGGTGATTTTCTAAAAAACTAAGACCAAGAAACTTTTGTAAACTCGCTTAGCTAAAACTGAATAACCACATGAGTAGAGACTGAGAAGGGGTCTGATTAGATTTTAGGACTGACATCAACTTTCATAGAAACATAAAGAGTTGCCAAGGAAAGTCGGGCTCCTCGGTCTAACAAGGCATAAACATCAAACTAAAAGACTTGTAAAATACCTATGACCACATGAGGGGAATCCTCATGAATCTGTCGACTCTAAAGAGCATAAAACCTATTCTGACACTATCCTCCACCAGATTTAGATTAGTACCATATTGACTCGAGCGACATAGAAAACACTATGTTGAGTCTTTCATCGACCATCTCTACCCTTTCTAGAAATCGAAGGGCAATCCCTCAACCTATGACCATTCTTACGACAACAAAAACATCCACCAGTATCGGTAAAACATTCCTCTATATGGCTCTTTCCACACATATATCATTTGGGGAATCAACATCCACTTAAATAACTACTCTGAGACTTAGGGTTTGACATCCTATCCTTATTTAAATTTGACACCAGAGCACTATAAAAAGATGGAGTCGGATCTGAATACCTCTTTTTAAACTGAGAACGACCACCACCATTGAATCCCTAATGAGAGCAGTCACTAACATCAGTCTAAACCCTCTTAGTCTCCCAAGCACTCTCCTTAAGCTTCTCTTACTCAATTAGTTTAACATGAATCATCAACCAACAAATATCCATATCTTTGATCAACATGGCAGTTCTACACTCTTTCACAACCATTTATGAGAAGCTTGAAATAAACTTACTCATACGGCCCTAGAATCAGCCACCATAGCTGGGGCATACTTGTAGAATTGAGTGAACTTCATTGCATACTCCTTCACACTTAAATTTACTTGCCACAAATTTATAAACTCTTGGACATCCTCTCATATCATGAGGGAAGAATCTATCTAAAAATGCTCTTTTAAACTTGTACCAATCCAAAGGACCCGCATCAATAACCCTTTCTTCCTTCCATTATTTGAACCAAATATGAGGAACCCCTTTCAATTGATAAGCAACCAAGTCCGCACTCTAGACTAGAGAGACGCCTTTTATCTCAAAAATCTTTTGAATCCCCAACAATAAACTGTTATAAATCCTAGCCCACCTTAGAGATATGGAATTTTTAAGGATTCATTCAAGTGAAGTCCCAGTTTACTTTCCATCATACCCTTATTTGGGGTTATAGGAGCTACAACCTCACGGTTGACTTGAGCAGTCATTGCTTCAGCAAGAAATTGGAAAGTATCCCACTAATCGACATGACTGACTGATGAATCTGAGGTTTCGACTCATTTAGGTCTTTGTTTTCGTGGTTTTAGTATCCTCAATGCCTAATTTATGCTATAAAATGATGTTAAGGGTTGGATGGAACCTCTCCTCTGTGATTCTACTCCGAGGTGAATTGAGGCAGGTGCATCGATCGAGAAGAAGGACCCAAACATTGCTGCCAGATACTGGATCGGGTTCATTACCAGCTCCATCATTCCTTCATAGAATGAGTCCATCCTCCGCCATCCAAAGACGGTCTGTCTAGGGTCGATTATGGATCACCAGAGGTTAACCTTGGGGCTGCTCATTGAGCAAGAGATGGCCATGAGGGCCAAGCAGAGTCTGACCTCCCTCTCATTTCCTGTATTGATCATCGAGTTATGCTAAAAGTCTTGTGTTCCCAGAGTTGAGAAGATGGATATGGAGGTGACACCCACCTCTTCTACTATCATCCGACGCATCAAAGACGAGTACTTGAGAGATGAGGCCGACAGGAAGAGGGCTGCTCCAATGGATACATCTCCTTAGGTTGATGTTGATATATTGTCGATTGAGGCAATCATGCCCCCTCAGGCCAGTGGGCACACAAGTATATATGGTCCTTTTACTTCTGGCACCCTTAGTACTAGTGTTGCACCCCTTCCTCTTCTTTTGTTGTTGCTGCCTCCCGACCCCCTATCACCCAAGCCATGTTATATAAGATGGGCCATTTGGCCCAATTTGTTAATATGTGTGTCTCCCCGGTAGAGGCCGGTGTGTCTGTGATGATAGAGTGGGCTATTACTTCTGTCCTAGCTCCTATTAGGGCTGAGATGAGGGAGTATTGGGACTTGATTGATAGCCATAGGTTGGCTCTATATCCCATTACGGTATGGGTTGAGGTTTTTAAGCAGATCCATGGTGCTACTGAAGCTATGACGACCTTGAAGGCCAATTTTGTTGGGTTGTGCAGAGATGTGGACAAGCTGAAGTCCACTGACTTATCGATTTTGTTCGGTACGGTGGAGATTCCTGAGGTACTGAGCACTAATATTCCAGCTTGTTCTGAGGTTTCTCTGTCTACTATGACCGAAGATGTTGCTAGGGCCGATGACGCAGATGTTGAGTCTAAGGCGGACACTGATGAGGAGGAGCTCGGTGTCCGTGATGATGTTGTATATGATGATCTGGCTGATCTTAAGGGTACCATGTTTGAGCCTGATGTGCAAGGATCCCTCAAAAAGACGTCGACGATGGGCTTTAGTGGAGCCAAGGATGTTAATGAGTCGGGCACTGATACCCAGACAGATGGAGCTACTGACATGCAGATTTTACCCAGGCTTAGCCTGGAAGGATTATTTCCTTTACTCCATTTCTATTACTTTTTAGATAGTTTTTAGTATATCTTTGCATTTGAGAACAACTGGTATTTTTGTTTGGCGGGGTGAGGTATTTCCATACCTCTATTGGGCTATTTTTTTTTAATATTATTTTGTTGTTGGTTTTGGTTTTGTGAAAGTTGTATCTTATGTTGTGTCTATATATATATCGGTTGTTTTTAATATGCATCTTGGTTGTTGATCCATATTGGTCCATTGCTTTTAATGTGCAAATGATTTTGAACCCGATTCAAATAAAAATTGCCACCTCTTTTGTGTGTGATTGTGACGGTTCTCTTGCATCTTCGAGTTTCGATTGTGGTCAATAGCGATGACTTGAATAGTACTCTCAACTGAACGATATGAATGTGCAGCTACGATGAGGAAAATTGATTTACATACGTTATATGTGAACTCCTAGCATCTTGTTGTGACTAGCCGGTTGTCGAGTCAATCTCTTGTGATGATCATTGCATGCTAGCTAGAAAGTGTGGAGTCTTTTTTTATAATTGTATAGAATTCCATGAGTAGTGAGGTTGTCTTGAATATTGTTCTTGATGTCGCCTAGAACTTTCCCGTTAGTCCAATTTATTGATTGAAGCAAGTAATTGAAATAATCTTAGGCAAAATTTGTGAAGAGTGAACCGAATTTGATTTGAAAAAGATGGAACCCCTGCATGTAAAAAAAAAGAAAAGAAAAGAAAAAGGTGAAAATGGGAAAAGACTGAAAAAGAGAAAATTGTGAGAAATAAAGTGTGTGAAAGGAGCAAAAGAAATGGGGTATCCAATGAGTTATGCTTAAATGAACAATAGGGTGGATCGTGAACATGTTAGAAGGTAAGAGAGAAGGATAAAAAGTGATTTTTAGGCCATACTTCATGAAGGTAGAAGCCACTGAGCCAAAATGATCATACCTTTACACTCGACCCCATTATAAGCCTTGAAAAGACCTTTGTGATCTTGAGTGAGCTCAAAAGAATATTGATTTGAAAATAAGGGCAAGCCTATGGGTAGGGTCATGCATGTGTTCATCATTGTGAGTGTGAGAGTTGTGTTCATCATAGTGTTTCATATCATTTGTTGCTGCAATACTTCTATTGCAGTCTCGATTCAATCATCAAAGGTATGGCTAATCAACTTGCCCAAGGAGGACTGAGGTGACAACCATATGAGGTAGCATCATTGTGGCTTGATAACATGACCAAAGTGAACCGAACATGGCATACTAGAGAAGACAAAGTGTCTTCTTTGAAGTTGAGCATGAGTAAGGAAAAAATAGAGAAAGAGCATGCGTGAAATGAGAACATGGCAAAAAATGATGACTTAAATCAATTTGTTGTCCAATCATGTCATGGGAGGTGGATTGAAATCAGTGAATGTGACTGGAACAACTAGTGAGAAGTGCCTAGAGAATGCCAAATTTGATGCATTATACAATGGAGAAGTTCAATATTATAGGGGGGGGGTTCTTACCAAAACTACAAAAGACAAGGTGGGAACCAAGGTTGGAACAAGGAAAGAGATAGTGGTTGGAAAGATTTAAGAGTTTGAAACTGGAGAGATAGGGAGGCTGAGAAGGATTAAAATATTCTTCCTCATGATCTTCCACAACAAAAGGATCCATCTATTCTAGAAGGAAACCAAACCGAGGAAATGGTTAACACCTCGGATTCAAAATGAAGGAAAATTGCAGGTTTCAGAAAACTGGTGCCAGTGCCGATGGAACCACCGACGGTCCGTGGTTTGACTTATGGGTAATAGGTGGAGCTGTAGGTGGCAAGTCCAATAAGTCCAACGATGTCAAGTCCCAGTATCTTTTTACGGGTCGCCAGGATGGCCCGTCATTCTATGTACGAGTCGTAGGTAGGTCTAATAGGTGAGTCTCAAACCTACTTAGATTTTTGAAGTTTAAAGTTGGACTTACGGTGGCAATGTACGGACCACAGGTTGATAAACACACCATACATGGGTTCTGTCGTTCGAGGGTCCAGATTAAAGTCTTTGAACCCCACCTACAGTCGACCAGCAAGGTCCGTTGTAGGACCTATAGACCATAGGTGTGATCCGTCGGTGATGGTCCAGGAGCTATTTTTAAGGGATCTTTGGTCTTTTCCCTAATCATTTTAACCCTATACTAAGTCATTTTTCCTTCTAGCCAAAGCCCTATATAATGATTTTTAACATCCAAATTACTCAATTGAATTCATTCTCCTAAAAATGCCAAAAGTTTATCAAGTTCATCCTCCGAAACATTTATCTCTCTAACGAAGAAGAAGAAGTCTAGGGCGTCAACATCAAGCCTCCAAATGCGCCATTATCAAGCTTTTGGCATCAAGGCATGATAGTATTCACCTATGGAGTCCTTTCCTCCATAGGGTTCCTAAATTCTCCATTTTTACAAGGTAGAATCTCCAATTTAATTTAAGGTTTTTACTCTATCTCATTGATTCTTTTCAATTATGATCTAATTGATTGTTTTATGTCTTTTTATGCATGAATTTAGATAATTTCATGTTTTTGAGAAGAAGTTACATGAACCCATGCATTATCCATGATTTCAAGACTATGATTATATGAGGAAGATTTTGAACTATGAAAGATGAATTTATGAAGATATGCATGTTCTTTATGAATTTGATGAAAATGATTTGAGGATGCTTTGAGAGTGAAGTATCACTGTTTTTCTTGTTGTTGTGAAAGGATTTCTCACACACTACTCAACATGAATGTGAAATGTTTTTTTCATATAAAGGATTCATAAGGTTGAAAGATTTTCTCAACTAAGATGAATAAAGTTTAAGGAGCTATTCTATGAAAATATAAGTCAAGATTAATAAATATTTTGTGGGATTTATGCTTAGCACCGAGTGGATATTGAGATGGAACTCTCTCCTAGTAGAGCTCGGGTTTCTAGTACCAATCTCCCTATGCCATAACTATGTGACACCATAGGATAATATCTTAGATAGACATTATCTAGTGGATCCATGTAAGCTTGAAGTTCATGGTTCTTACGTTGGCAAGTAAGGATAACCCTTTTCGGTGTGGGGTAGACACCGGATTCCATCTTATAGCTCACATGGTCTACATGTTAGTTAAAGGTAAATCTCCCACAATAACGAACTAAGGTTACTTTTAGAAGTATCTCACAAGTGTTTGAAAGATTTTTAGCTTGCATTGACCGTGATTATGATTTACGTTTTCTAACCCTTTTTATCTTATGATTTATCTTGGTCATTGCATTTCATATAAAGTAGTTTTTAGCATGATTTCTTAACTCTTTTGAATCACTATGATACTTAGTACATTCCATGTACTAATGCATACTTGTCCCTACATTATTTCACTAATGTAGGGTCAGACGCTTCCATTTCTAACACTCGTGGCTAGTTGATTCTATGGAGCTTGAAGCCTTGGTGAGTCCTCCAACATTCAAGGACGATGTCCCTTTTACCACTTTATGCAATTTCAGTTTTAGGGTTTGTATGTGATGTATGGGTTACGTCCCAACCAATTTTCTTATGATGAATTATATGGCTTATTGAGACAAACCTTAGACTTTCGCTTTACTTAAAAAACTCTTTTATTAGAAATTCTATCTTTTAAACTCTCCAAAATTCTGTTATCTTGTATGTTGTATGCTAAGGGCCTTGTGTAGGGCCTCTCGGGGTCTTATACGTGATGTCACGTCTTGGGTTTACTTTGGGTCATGAAAAACTTGGTATTCAGAGCACAAAGTTTAGAAAGGTCCTAGAAAGGCTGATAAGCCAGATTGAGTAGAGTCGTGTTCATGAGTGTGAAGCACACCATATTTATGAATGAGAAGCTATAAGATATTTAGGAAACTCCAGTGCTTTCATCACTATAAAGTCGTGCTATAGAGTTTAATTTTATAATCTCTCTCTCATAATCCCAATATGATGTTTTTTCAGGATAGGGCCACTAGAAGGGCATATGCTCGAAGCAATATGGGAGAGAATGTGGAGGAGAAACTTCTCAAGCCCCTCAAGAAGATCCTCAAGTTACACTCGACCCTTTGGTCGAGCAAATGACTAATATGGAGTTTATGGTTTCTTTTCAAGTGTGGACTCAAGCCAATAGGGAGGTTGTGGTTCCGTGAAACCAAATGTAGGTATCTAGTCATCTAGAGTGAGGAACTTCACAAGAATGAATCCTTTGGAGTTTATGGTTCCAAGGTTGAGGAAGATCCTCAATAGTTCATTGATGAAATGTTCAAGGTGATGATGATAATGGGAGTGACGCCGGTGGAAAAGGCAGAATTGGCTGCTTATCAACTTACGGATGTTGCTCAAGTATGGTTAACCTAATGGAAGGATGAGAGGGAGGCTGATGCATTTCATTGGGAAAAGTGTAAGGTTGCTTTCATTGATAGGTTTTTTCCCCTTAAGATGAGGGAGGCAAAGGTACTTGATTTCATCAACCTTCATCAAGGAAACATGAATGTAAAGGAATATGCTTTGAAGTTCAGACAATTGTCTCGATATGCACCTACTATGGTTATCGATCCTAGGGAAAGAATGAGTAATTTTATTTCGGGTGTGTCTGAGATGGTAGTTAAGGAATGTCATACCACCATACTTATCAATGATATGACATTTTTCGTCTTATGTTCATCCTCAACAAATAGAAGTAGAGAAACTTAAGGATAGATCTAGGGAGACAAAGAAGGCAAGGACCGATAATGGTGACTTCTCAAAAGAAAGGTTCGATGGATTTGGTCATTCTTAATTCCGACAAAGGTTTTACAGTCAAGGTTCCTCTAATGCTCCTCCTAAGTTCAACAAAGACAGGGTGTCTAACCCAAAGCGTGATGCAATTCTGATTCCACCAAGGTCATTCACTCGAAGTCAAGCTCGAGACCTTCAGAGAATGTAAGATTTTTCCATGAAGTTAGAGGTCCTTGAGCTTTTTTTGATGGAAAATAAAGGGTTCCATTCTTTGTAGATCGCTTGGGGAAGTGAAGGGAAGGCAGTTGAAGAAACTACCACTTTAGGCGAGCAAGAGCCATTCGGCGACTCGCCCAATGGCTTGGGCGAGGACCCCAGCTCACCAAAATTTATAGAAGGCTTCAAAGAAGGGGTCATCTCACCGAACCAGTTGGTGACTCACTGAGTTCCTTAGACGAGCACGACCCAGCTCACCCTTTATCCATTTTGGGCCACATTTGGGCCTCTTATGTAATAATTTCCTAAAACTATAAATAGCTAGTTTAGGCCCTCTTTTTAGGTAGACTATTTTGAATAATGATATTTTGTAACTCTTGTATGAGTGTTGAGATCTTGGTACAAGCTTGGGTTGATTATTGCTTAGAAACGTAGATTGCGAGGTGAATTTGATTCCCTCGAGGTCTTCGTAAGAGGTTTTGTGCTTGATTCATATTAATCAATCAACGTCTTTAGGTTAAATATACCTTTACGTTGCCTTAATTTTCCTTTTATTATGTCAATCTATCTATCCCTATTTCTTCTTTTTAATTTCCGCAATTTATATGTAATTCGTAGTGATAATTACATCAAAGCCTCGAGGAGGAAATGGTAGTGGATTTTTATCAACTACTTGTGCTAAATGTGGAATAAATCACGAAGGTAAGTGTTTAGCCCGTACGGATTATTGCTTTGGTTGTGGTAGGAGTGGCCATAAGATAAGAGATTGTCCATTACTTATGGCTAAGGGAAGAGAAGGTAGGCAAGCTCCGCCTAGTGGTTCAGGTTCAAGTGCTCCAAAGAAAAATTGATTTGATGCACATTAGACTCGTCATGAGCAAGAGGGTTCTCCCAATGTGGTTACCGATATGTTGAAATTCTTTCACCTTGATGTATATACTTTGCTTGATCCTGTTGCTACCCTGTCGTTTGTGACACCATATGTGGCCATGAGATTTGATATTCTTTCAGATGTGTTGTCAGATCTTTTTTCTCTACTCCCATTATTGAATCTATTGTGGCTAAGAGAGTCTATAGAAAGTGTCATGTCTCCTTATCCCATACAATCACTCATGTTGATCTTGTAGAGCTTAATATGTTAGATTTCGATGTTATTCTTGGTATAGATTGGTTGCATTCATGTTATGCTTCTATTGATTGTAGAACCCGAGTTGTCAAGTTTCAGTTTTTAAATGAACCCATCCTAGAGAGGAAAGGGGGAAATTCTATTCCTAAGAATTAGTTTATCTCTTGTCTTAAAGCTAGAAAGATTATATGTAAGGGTTGCATATACCATCTTGTTTTTGTTAGGGATATGAATTCTAAGACCCCTACTCTTGATTCAGTCGCCGTTGTTAATGGGTTTCTAGAAGAGTTTCCTAATGATTTACCATGTGTTCCCTCCAAAAGGGAAATGAAATGTGGGATTGACCTTCTCCCAAATACGCAACCTATCTCTGTCCCCCTTATCATATGGCTCCAGCTAAAAACTCAATGAATTAAAATAGAAATTGAATGATTTGTTGGATAAGGATTTCATCCAACCGAGTATCTCTCCAAGGGGTGCTCCAGTTTTATTTGTTCGAAAGAAAAATGGTTCACTTCATATGTTTATTGACTACCAGTAATTGA
Source organism: Solanum piurae (assembly GCA_029582685.1). Lineage (NCBI taxonomy): Eukaryota > Viridiplantae > Streptophyta > Magnoliopsida > Solanales > Solanaceae > Solanum > Solanum piurae. The sequence continues at coordinate 17,093 of JAJOOO010006284.1, forward strand.
ACAAGGACATTGTTAAGAAAAAATATCCTCTTCCAAGGATAGATAATTTCTTTTACCAACTACAAAAAGCAAGTTACTTCTCTGAGATCGACCTCCGATCGGGTTACCACTAGTTGAGGGTGACGGAAGATGACATCCCGGAGACTGATTTTTGAACTCGGTATAATCATTATGAGTTTTTGTTAATGTCCTTTGGCTTGACTAATGCTCTGGGCACATTTATAGATTTGATGAATAGGCTGTTTAGACAATACCTCTATATGTTTGTGATTGTGTTTATCGATGACATCTTGATTTACAAAAGGAGTGAGGATGAGCATACTGATCATTTGAGGATTGTGTTGCAAGTTCTCAAGGAACAACAACTCTTTTCAAAGTTTAGTAAATGCAAATTTTGGTTAACATGGGTGGCTTTTCTTGGTCATATTGTTTCCGGTAAGGGTATTGAGGTAGATCCTAAGAAGACGAATCCAGTTAAGAGTTGGCCTAGACCTCTATCCCCTTCGGATATTTGAAGTTTCTTAGGTTTGGCTGGTTATTATAGAAGGTTCGTTGAAGGTTTTCCTCGATTACCTCTCCATTGACGATATTGACCCAAAAGAAGGTCAAGTTTGTAAGGTTTGAAGTGTGTGAAAAGAGTTTCCAAGAATTGAAAGATAGATTTACGTCTGCTAGGTGTTAACTCTACTGGAAGGATCCTATGGATTTGTGGTTTATTGTGATGCTTCAAAGTTCTAGCTAGGGTATTTTCTTATGAAAAATGGGAAATTCATTGCCTATGCTTCCAGGTTACGTAAGATTCATGAAAACAACTATCCTACCCACGATTTTGAACTGGTGACGGTTGTTTTTGCCTTAAAATATGGACTCATTCATTGTATGGTGTTAATGTTGATGTGTTTACCGACCACAAAAGTTTGCAATTTGTGTTTAAACATAAAGATAATCTTCACCAAAGAAGGTGGCTTGAGTTACTAAAGGATTTCGACATGAGAGTTCTCTATCACTCCGGTAAGGAGAATGTGATCGCTTATGCTCTTAGTCGGTTATCATTGGCTAGTGTTGCTCATATTAATGATGGTAAGAAGGAACTAGTTAGAGATGTTCATAGATTGGCCCGATTGGGTGTTCAGTTAGTTTACTCTACCAAGGGCGGTGTGATGGTACATAATGGTTCAGAATCGTCTTTTGTGTCAGATGTGAAAGCCAAGCAAGTTCTTGATCCGAATTTGGTGGAATTGAAGGAAGTGGTGCTTGAAAAATCTATAGAGGCTTTCTCCCAAGGGGGAGATGGTGTGCTTCATTATCAAGTTGGATTGTGTATTCCCAATTTATATGACTGGAGGGAGCAAATCTTATCAGCAGCCCATAGTTCTTGATATTTCATTAACCCGCTAGCCACCAAGATGTATCTTGACTTGTAGGAGGTATATTGGTGGAATGGAATGAAGAAAGATATTGCAAAATTCGCGGCTAAATGTCCTAATCGTCATTAAGTGAAAATTGAGCATAAAAAACCGGAAGGTTTATCCAAAGATATAAGTATTCCCACTTGGAAATGGAAAGATTTGAATATGGACTTTATTGTTTAGTATCCTCACACCTGACGGCAACATGATTTGATTTGGGTTATTGTGTATCGAATGATAAAATCGCCTCATTTCATTCCAATCAAGGTTTTTTATTCGGTGGAGGACTATACTAAGTTGTAGTTGAGGGAAATGGTTAGGTTGCATGGAGTGCCCTTATCCATTATCTCCCATTGTGGTACCGAATTCACTTCTCAGTTTTGGAAATCTTTCCAAAAGGATCTTGGTACTCAGTATGGCCTTTGATCTGGAAACTTATGGGCAAGTGGAGCATACTATCCAAACTTTGGAAGATATATTGATATCTTGTGTAATTGACTTCAAGGGTAGTTGGGATGATCACATACCTTTGATTGAGTTTGGGAACAACAATAGCTATCATTCAAGCATTGGTATGGCTCCATTTGAGTCCCTCTATGGTAGGAGGTGCAGATCTCCTATATGTTGGTTTGAAGTGTGTAAAGTTGATTTTATAGGTCTCGTGTTGATACATTAGGCTATCGAGAAAATTCAGATTATTAGCAAGAGGTTGAAAAAGGATCAAAGTCCACAAAATTCCTATGCATATGTTAGAAGGAGAGACCTTGAGTTTGATGTTCATGATTAGGTCTACTTGAGATTTCACCCGTGAAGGTTGTGATGGGGTTTGGGAAGAATGTTAAACTTAGTCATCGTTATGTGGGTCCATATAAAATTTTGAGGCGTTTTTGTAAAGTGTCTTATGAACTTGATTTTCCTAATGATTCGACATCACAGCATCAAGTTTTTCATGTATCTATTGAAGAAATGCGTTGGAGATCCGACATCTATAGTTCTCTTGGAAGGTTTGGGAGTTAAAGAGAAACTTTCTAATGAAGAAGTTCTGATTGAGATTTTGGACCGGCAAGTTTGGAAGTTGAGGGACAAGGAAGTTTCTTCCATGAAAGTTCTTTGGAGGAATCACTTAGTTAAGGTTGCTATCTGGGAGGCCGAGCCTTATATGATTTCGCGTTATCTTCATCTTTTCTTTTCGTCCCTACTCTTGCTTGAGGTATTTATTCATTCATGGTTTACTCTTTTGGTTTCATGCGTCTTAGATATTCCCATGACTCATCATTTATGCATGCTAATGAAAAACTTGATTTTTGAGAAAATGTGTCGACTTGATAAATTTCTTTCTGTTTAAGTACATTTGAGTATGAGCTTCATATATACCTTATGAAATCATGATTTGCACATGCTTTAGCTTGGTTTTCATGTTTCCTCTTCGAATATGTGCATTTATGTGATTGTCTTAAAGTTAGGCTGTTAGGTTTAAGTTCCTACGCTCCGTATGATGTCTTGAATCCCATTTGAGGATGAATGTTCCCAAGGGGGAGATATTGTAACACCTCAATTTTGAAAAGAACAAACATTACAGGTTTCTAGAAACTGGTACATGTGTCGAGGGAACCACCGACGGTCTGTGGGTTGACAAGTCTGATAATTCCAAAGATGTCAAGTCCCAGTATCTTTTTACGGGTCTCTAGGACGGTCCTTCATTCAATGTACAAGTTGTATGTAGGTCTCGTAGGTGAGTCCAAGACTTAGTGAGATTTTCAAATTTTAATGTTTGACTTACGGTGGCCATGTACGGATTGTAGGTTGACCAACAGATCGTACATGGGTCTCGTAGTTTGAGGGTCCACATTCATGTCTCTGAACCCCCCACATACGGTCGACTAGGAAGGTCCATAGTAATACCTACAGACCATAGGTTCGATCCTTCGGTGAGGGTCTGACAATTATTTTTAAGGGCTCTTCGGTCTTTTCCCTAATTGATTTAAACCTATACTGCATCATTTTGCTTTCTACCCAGAGCCCAATATAATGATTTTTAACCTCCAAATTACCCAACTCAATTTATTCTCCTAAAAATCCCAAAAGTTGATCAAGTTCATCCTCTTAAATATTTCACTCTCTAAGGAAGAAGAAGAAGTCTAGGGTTTCAAAATCAAGCCTCAAAATCCGCCATTAGTTTCATGCTTTTGGCCTGAAGGTTTGATAGCATTCACCTATGAATTCATTTCCTCTATAGGGTTCCTAAATTCTCCATTTTTACAAGGTAGATACTCCAACTGAAGTTAGCATTTTGCTCAATCTCATGGGTTCTTTTCAATTATGATATAATTGATTGTTTTATGTCATTTTATGCATGAATTGTGAAAATTGCATGTTTTTGAGAAGAAGTTACATAAACCCATACATGATCCCTGATTTCTAGACTATGATCATATGAGGAAGCTTTTTGAACTATGAAAGATGAATTTACGAAGATATGCATGTTCTATATGAAATTGATGAAAATTATTTAAGGATGCTTTACGAGTGAAGTATGAATGTTGTTGTTGCTGTAAAAGGATTTCTCACATACTCCTCAACATAAATGTGAAAGGGTTTTCTCACATAAAGGATTCATAAGGTTGAAAGTTTTTCTCACCTAAGATGAATCAAGATTAATGAGATATTTTATGATCAGATAAGTCAAAATTAATAACAATTTCATGGGATTTATGCTTAGCACCTGTCACGACCCAAGGGTACCCACTAGATGTAACATGGCATATAGGACCCCAACGGACCCTATACAAGCCACTTAGCATTCATAATATAACAAATAGAACAATAGAAGTAAAACAACATTTCAAGCCCAATAGTTTTATAAAGAAAAGCGGAAGTCTAAAACACTTGTCTCAATAGCCATCTAATACAATAAAATGAAATTGGGCCTAGCCCATACATCATGTCCAAAACTAAAATACAATAAGAAAACTAGAACAATGAAAGTTCGTCCTCGAAGCATAAGAACTCACCAAAGATCGGGAATCTCAAAATCAACCACTAGCCACGAAACTGAGAAACTTGACTGTCAAACCCTTCATTTGGGGAAATGTAGGCAAGAGTATGCGTTAGTACAAAAAAAATGTACCAACTATGATAGTTATGCATAAAACATTTAAATCATGCAAATATGGGACATTTCATGATATGCAATTGACCAAGCTAAATCATGATATAAATGGTTAGAAAACATAAGTCATAAAACATGGTCAATGCAAGCTAACATCATTAAAATATTTGAACACATATGAGATACTTCTTGAAGTAACCTTAGTTCATTATTAATTATGTGGGGAATTAGCCTTAACCGACATAGAGACCATGTGAGCTATATCATGATCCCCTAGTGTCTCCCACACCTAAAAAGGTTGTCCTACTTGCCAAGGTAAGTACCATGAACTTCTAGATTAAGTGGATTAACTAGCTACTGTCTATCTAGACAATCATCCCATGGGGCCACATAGGTAAGGGATAAGGAGATTACTTCTAGAAACCCAGCCTCTACTAACGAGAGAGCTTCCATCTCAATATCCTCACGGTGCTAAGCATAAATCCCACGGACTAGTCATTTCATACTTGTTCTTATTACTCATGGAAGGGCATGTCATCTTGCCAATCAAAGCTAAGTCATAATCCATGGAAATGTATCATACAATAACTCAAAGCTAAGTCATTAGGATAGCTCTTAATCTTTGATTCAATTAGGTGAGAAGAACTTTCAACCTTAGAACCCTTTATTATGTGAGAAAACCTGTCATATCATGCTTTCATGTCTATATGAGAACAATCCTTTCAATAACAACAACAACATCATCATTGATACTTTACTCTCAAAGCATCCTTAAAACATTTGCATAGATTCATAAGAACATGTATAATTCCATAATTTACCTTCCAAGGCTCAAAACCCACTTTCAATCATCAACACTTAGAAACATGGGTTAGATATGGATTTCATCATAAATTCATATAACTCTCTCAATACATGCAAAATTTCATAACACTCGTCATTTATAATAAAAACTCACATCATATGATCATAACTTGAAAACATGGGGATTACATGGGTTCATGGGGGAAATCATCATAAAATAATAGTATTTCATCAATTCATGCATAAGAAATCATAATCCAATCATTTAAATCAATAATCAAGAAAACCCATGACAATTGACGAAAACCCTAACTCAATTGGGTATTTCTAACTTTGAAAATAGAGGAATTTAGGAACTCCATGAATAGAAGGAATCCAGGGATGAAAACTAAAAGACCTCAAATCCAAATGCTTATCTTCAATTGTGAAAATGGAGGTTTGCCTTGCAACCCTAGGTTGAACCCTTCTTCTTCTTAAAGTTTCTAGAGAGAGTGTTCTACCCACGACTCGAGACTGACGAACCGTGGACTGACCAACGGTCCACCCTGCACACTCGTCAGTAGGTTCACAGAGTTTGGGCTTGACCTATGGCTCCTGGACCACGGACCGTGGACCCACCAACGGTCCATAGGTCCAGTCGTGGTTCCTCCCTGGAAAACTTTTGGTTGGCTTATCCATGGACCCACTTATGGTCTGTGGTCCAACCCACGGGATGTGGTTGGCCTTTCTGGATGGCACCTGGAAATCCTGAAATTTGTTATGGTGCCCTATTTCGGATCTGGGGTGTTACAATATTTCGCCTTGTTGATTTGATTTTCTGTTTTCATTTCATTATACAGATAAAAAATCTAATATTTTTCCCTATAGATTTTACTTTTAAATAGAAGAAATCGATTAAATTTCTGATTCTACATAAGAGTTTAACATCTTTCTTTGGATTGTTTTTGTGAATAAAAAAACACTAATTTACAAGAGAAGAAACCAAGAATTTTTTAACTTTTATGTTAGAGTTAAACACCTATATTTTTAATAGATCGGTTTAAACGGTTTTTTGTCCATTGATTTTTTATTTTAACTAGAAGAGAACGATTAGATCTTTGACTATATACAAGAGTTTAACATCTTTTTGCCTTGGATTGTTTTCATGAATGAAAAAAAACACTAATTTTACCATAGATTTTTTGTAATAGGAGGAAAAGAAACCAAGAAATAAAATGGACTATTTTTCAACTTCTATGTTAGAGTTAAAGACCTACATTTTTAATAGATCGGGTTTAACATCTTTTTGTCCATAGATTTTTGCTTTTAAACCAAAGAAATTGATTAGATATTTGATTCTGCACAAGAGTTTAACATCTTTTTACCTTGGATTGTTTTCATGAATGAAAAACAAAACACTAATTTTACCATAGATATTTGTTACATGAGGAGAAGAAACCAAGAAATAAAATAGATTGTTTTTCAACTTTTATGTTAGGGTTTAACACCTATCGGTTTTAACATCTTTTAGTCCATAGATTTTTGCTTTTTTAAAAAAAAACGATTAGATCTTTGATTCTGCATAAGAGTTTAACATCTTTTTGCCTTCTATTGTTTTCATAAATGAAAAAACACACATTAATTTTACCATAGATTTTTTGTTATAGGAGGAGAAGAAACCAAGAAATAAAATGGACTGTTTTCAACTTTTATGTTAGGGTTAAATACCTACAATTTTTAATAGAAAGGGTTTATAACATCTTTTAGTCCATAAAGTTTTGGTTTCTAAATATAGATCTGAATTATTATTTTTTTAACTTGAAAATTCCTTTTGGGTTAATGAATGAAAAAGGTAAGTTTACCAATCCAAATGGAGTGTGGAAGCAATGTAGATGATTCATAGAGCTAAATTCAACTAGCTTAGACTTGAATTATAGAAGTAGTTGTTATGCGAAAAACAGTTTATGGATTTAGGGTTTTCTTCGCTTGTGTGGGATGTGGTTGCATATTCTTACAAATAAAACTGCTGCAATTTTTATCTTTAGGGTAGAAATCTCTCTTTTGTTAAAGAAAATGTAAGAATGAATAAGTATTTGAATTCTTTTTTATATGGTCATGTTTGATGCTGAAACTTATGAGATATAACTTGAAATGGTTATTTGGGAGTTCTGCACTGTTACTTACTTGACTTTTCCTAATTATTTCATTTTGTATGCTTATTATCTCTTTCACTTGTCTGATGTTGATGAGAAACGAGAAGAATCAACTATTGGAAGACTTGAGGAATTACCTTCTGACATTTTGATGACTAAAAGTCATCCACGTAATGTGAGAACGGTAAATATCAGTTCTCATATTCTTGCTACCAAAAGTGGTTTCTTTCTTAAGGTGAGTACTCCTTAATACAATACATTTTGCCTTCAATTGGCATTCCCTATTTTTTATTTCTTTTATTTCAACTATTTGTTTTCTTATTAGTTGTTCTTAAATGGCACGGAAGAGCAACGATATGTAATTGTACAAATTCATGAGTCGGGTAAGTATTAATTTTTTACTTTCTTGTAAGAAAGTTCATTCCACACTACATTTCTTTCTTGATTAAATCAAGTAATAAAACCGAATCTTAATGTGTGTTTGCCTTTGTCAATTTTATTGAGCAGAAGAAGATTATTTGATGGACGTGTTGAAGTTTATATATTGCAATAGTTTATCAAGTAAAACACCAAGTGGTCTTATTGATGTGCTGATGGCGGCTGATAAGTTTGAGGTGGCGTCTTGCATGAGATACTGCAACAATGAACTGCAGAATCAACACATGACAACTGAAACAACATTGCGCTATTTGGATCTTCCTTCCAAAGTATTAAATCTTGATGCAGTTCAGCCATTAGAAGATGCGGCCAAACTGTTTATTATCCTCCGTTTCAGGGACATAAACAAGTGAGTAACCTTAAACTCTTTTACATTAACCATCTATACTGCTAATAGAGTATGAATGATTTGCATTTCCATATCAGTAGTCTTCATTTCATTCTTTTATGTTGAATCCTTAAGGTTTGAAAAAGAGGCATTGAGTTTGCTTCTTTCGGAAATTAAGGTTGTTCTGTCCAGTGATCTTCTTCAGATTGCATTAGAGGATGCTATCTATGACTTTGCATTGAAGCGAGCTCATATGCATTACCCAAAGTTTGAGGATCGACGATAAGTATGGACCTCACATCTTTGTTTCCTCATTTGATTTCAAGCGATGACATGCACGAAGTTGAAGAAAATCATGACGTGCAATGACTTTAGTCGGGAGCTTGCTTCAAAGTTTGTCTTGGGGGATCTTTTTTACAAGGCCAAAGAACCTTATTAGCAGCGTGCAATTGCTGCCAAGTTGGGGATTAATTTAGGCCATCATTATGTGGAGCGGGCATACAAATTTAGACCTGTTAAAGCTCTCGAGTTTGAAGCACCTTATCAGCAGTCTATTGTTTACCTGGATTTGAAAAGAGACGAGTGTGCTATCCTCTTTCCTATAGGAAAGTTTTACTCACAGGGTTTCCATTTAGGTGGAAAAGAGCTTTTCATTTCTGCACATTGTAACATAGACCAACAATGTGTTCACCATTCCTTGGGGTTGTTCCTGGGTATGCTAGGAGAGGAGTCTGAGCCACTTGTAGTTGATTATGATTTTTCAGTGCGTATGAGTCCAGACAACGAATTTGTGAGCATGTATAAGGGAAGCCACACCTTAAATAGTGGAATCGTTGTGGGGTGTTGGAACCTTTGGATATAGGTTGGACCCCTTTTCTGAATGGAGATAGTTTGTATTTCATCGACGGAGTTCTCCATATTCGTGCTGAGCTTACTGTGATCAGGGAATAAATTTTCCATATTTGCAGTGTTGTAAATTAGTAAAATCAAAGTTGTTGAATAGGTTTAGTGACTTTGAGATCACGTTGATTTCAGAGACTTTGGGATGTGTGTATTTAAGTAGTTTCTATAACGTTCCCTCTATGCTTCAAATTCTATGTTGGCTTGTGGATACCATTTCTGCTAGGTTTCTACTTTTATTTTATTTATTATGATGATTATATGACGTGAACTTAAATGAAGAAGTGGGGATCATATAGCACTTCAAAATATTTGAGACTGATGCATCTTTATTTTTGTTATAACTAGTTTGTGTTTTTAAAGGTAAATTTTTTACTTTTATAGTTGCATTTCCATAGGTAGTATTCATGGCCATCTTCAGCATTTTTTCCTTTTTCCAGATGTACTTCCGTTTAGGATATTTTATAAAATATTAGAAATTATGTAATACTAGTATATATCTTTGATAAAAAAAGACAATGTTGATGCTTCTAATCTTATAACCTCTTATCTTACGATTTAAGTTCATGGAACGTATTATCTGTTCTAGGCGCACAATTTTTTCTTCCGAGCTATGCAACATGGAGCTCGAAAAGGGGGTGTACCATACGAATTATAATTGTGCCTTGTAAAACTCTTCATTTTTTTCTATCAATCTTACATATCATCCACCTTACACCTAATATTTAGAAATTTGCCAGTCCAAACGCATATAAATCCTGCTTGATCTGCCTCTATCAGGAACGTCACATTTTATTTATCGATTGATACAACTTTATGTTTAGATTCTTGAGTTTAATTTTCAGGTGATTGAGAGTATAAAGTAATATTAATTTGGAATGTGTTTGAGACAATCCCATATTATATTCTCTTAAACGTGTTTGATATGATAAAGTCATAAAAATAATATTTTCAAATGGCAAGTAAATTTTGTAAATAGCACCATATATATACTAAAACTAATAAATATAATGATCCAATATTGTTTTGCTAAACCGTTAATTGGAAGAAGTAATATTATGAAATAAAAATTCACAGTAAAATCTCTCCCACAAGGCTGTAACATTTTTCAAATCCATAGATGAATTAATACAATGTTATTTGATATTTTAAAGTTCAATTTATGAGTATGGATAAGATGTTACTTAATTAATTTATCCTATTTTTTTCTTTAATTTGTCTCAAAAAGATTTTTCTTCAATTTTTGATATTTTTTAAATTTTAATTTTTCACGTGATATGTTCAAGCTCACAAGATATGCATATTTTTATTTTGCTTTAACTTATGTATATTGGAATAAGTCTTTTTTTTTAAAAAATAGTTTGTGATTGATAAAATGATTATATATGTTCGAGAGGTAGATTCAAAATAATTTTATGTGTTCGAGGTTAGATTCAGAATAATTTTTTTAATTTCTTTTAAGTAATTTTAAATTATTTTTTTTTCCTCTTTGTTAATTATCTAATAAACTTTGACAATTAGATCTTATGAAAACGATAATTTTTTTGTTTAGATTATCCTAATTTTATACCAAATCACAACATAACTTCCTTTTAAGTCATTAATATGATTTACTTTAATTATTTATCTACACCTGTATTTTGCCTAAATTAACCCGACCTAACCCGACCCAACCCCTTGCCATCACCACTGTGAAATAATGATATGCAATGGAGCTATGAAGAACTTCTTCAGTGGCAGAAAGCAAAAAAAATGAAAAACAGAGCTATGAATTTAATGCTTTTAATAATTTCGATACAAATTAGAGATTTGGAGAAATTCAGAGAGATATCATCCAACTACACAAAGAGGAAGAAAACAAGAAAAATGGTATCAATTAGAAGAACTAATTTTGAATTTTTCTTTCATATTTTATTTTATTTGCATTACAGGACAAACAACCATGGAAATTAGTAAACTTTGTAATTGATTAAGTACAAAAACAAAGAAGAAAACTAATTATTTAAAGTGCTTCAATCTATGATTTTCTTCAGTTCTCACCTACATTTCTACTGAATTTCTGGAAAAAAAACTTAGTGCTTTGATTCAATTGTGAAAATGAATATATTACTTACCTCGAATGTATTGAAATTTCAACCATACATGGATTTGCATTTAATGATAGAAATTATTCAGATTGAGTGTTAATGATAGAGATCGTACCCAAATATGTGTGCAAAATACGTGCCCAAATTTGCACATGTATCCTAAAAAGTACTATATAAAAATATTAAAAAGAAAGTACAAACATTCAACCTTCGTTAATCAGTTACACAAATAAATAAAAAATCAATCAAGATAGGATAGTCAAAATTTTAACCAACAATTAATTTCGTATTAATTATATTTTATATATTTGCACGTATATAACATTAATAATATATTTTTTATTATATATTTAGGGGTTCTGTATATATTTACGGGTTCTATATAAATTTTGAGTTCTCGTGTGTAAAAGACAAAGAATCACTGAAGTTCATTTTGTAACTGATTTTGTGATTTGGCATAAATACAAAACAAAACATATTTGAAATACACAGTGTTATCTCAATCTGGTCTTCTTTTTACATTTGGGGTTTTTCTTAAATTTCTCTGCATTGATTCAATTTGTGAAAAAACTCTAATGGCTTTGGATACACAAATGGACTATTCATTTGCTTTTAATGAGAGGAATTACTGTGAAATAATGATATGCAATGGAGCTATGAAGAACTTCTTCCATGGCAAAAAGCAAAAAAAAAAAAAAACAGAGTCACGAATTTAAGGCCTTTGAAAGTTTCGATGCAAATTAGAGATTTGGAGCAATTCAGAGCGAGGTCATCCAACTACTCAATGAAGAAGAAAACAAGAAAAAATGTATCAATTAGAAGAACTAATTTTGAATTTGTCTTTCATATTTTGTTTTACTTGCGTTACAAGACAAACTGTCATGGAAATCAGTACACTTTGTAACTAATTAAGATAATTACAAAAACAGAGAAGCAAACAATTATTTAAAGTGCTTCAATCAGTGGTTTTCTTCAGTTCCCATCTGCATTGCTCCTAATTTTTTCTGTGAAAAAAACTTTATTCTTCGATTCAATTGTGAGAATGAATTTTATACTTACTACGAATGTATCGGAATCTCAACCAGACTATGGATTTGCGTTTAATGATAGAAATTACTCAGATCGAGTGTTGATGATAGAGATCGTACCGAATTTGATGGAGCTCAAACCAGAAGGTTGATGCAGTGTTGATGATTCAGCCCGAAAAGGCAAGCGTAGCAGAGAAGAAATCAAAAGAAGATGAAATGGTTTGCTTTTCTTAATTTTAAATTAGGTTTTAGTTGCATTTTTTTTTCATTTTTCGGTGCATTTTTGGTGTGAGAAAAGAAAAAAATCATGATATTTTTTATTTTTTTTCAATTCTTGATGATTTGATTTTCTATTGTCATTTTATTATAGATAAAAAAAATTCCCCATAGCTTTTGCTTTTAAATAGAAGAATTGATTAGATTTTCTATTCTCCATAAGAGTTTAACATCTTTCATTGGATTGTTTTCGTGAATAAAAAAAAACACTAATTTTACCATATATTTTTTCGTTACAAGAGGAGAAGAAACCAAGAAATGAAATGGATTTTTTTCCAACTTCCATGCTAGAGTTAAACATCTACATTTTTAATAGATCGAATTTAACATCTTTAGTCCATAGATTTTTTCTTTTAAACAGAAGAAAATGATTAGATCTTTGATTCTGCATAAGTGTTTAACATATATTTACCTTGATTATTTTCATTAAAAGAACACACTAATTTTACCACTGATTTTTTGTTATAGGAGGAAAAGAAACGAAGAAATAAATGGACTGTTTTTCAATAGATAGGGTTTATAACATCTTTTATTCCATAGATTTTTGGTTTCTACTCATAGATCTGAAAATGGTTTTTTCACTTGGAAATTTCTTCTTGGTTAATGGATGAAAAAGGTAAGCTTACCAATCCAAATTGAGTGGAAGCAATGTAGATGATTCAAATAGATAAATTCAACTAGCTTCGACTTGAATTATAGAAGTAGTTGTTATTCGAAAGACAATTTATGGATTTTGGGTTTTTTTTCCCTTGTGTGGAATGTTGTTGCATTTTCTTTACAAATACATCTGCTACAATTTTTATCCTTAGTTTAGAATTCTCTTTTGTTGAAATAAAGGTAAGAACAAATGAGCATTTGAATTCGTTTTTATATGGTCATATTTGATGATGAAACTTATGAGATATAACTTGAAATGGTTATTTGGGAGTTCTGCACTGTTACTTACTTGGCTTTTCCTACTTATTTCATTTTGTATGCTTATTATCTTTTTCACTTGTGACAAACAAGAAGAAGCAGCTATAGGAAGACTTGAGGAATTGCCTTCTGATATTGTGATGACCAAAAGTCATCCTCTTAATGTGAGATAGGTAAATATCAGTTCTCCTATTCTTGCTGCCAAAAGTGGTTTCTTTCTTAAGGTGAGTACTCCTTAATACAATACATTTGTTTTTTTCAATTGGCATCCCCTGTTATTTTAAAAATTTCAACTATTTGTTTTCTTATTAGTTGTTCTCGAATGGCACGGAAGAGAAACGTTAGGGTAAGTATTAATTTTTACTTTCTTGTGAGAAAGTTTATCCACTACATTTCTTTCTTGATTGAATCAAGTAATAAAATAAAATCTTGATGTGTGTCTGCTGTAGGGTAATATGGGCATTCACAAATCTCTTTTCTTCTTCTTCTTTTTTGCGTAAAAGTTTGCATTCACGAATCTCTTTTATCTATTTGACTAAGTTTATATACATATTTTATTAGGTTTTTAGTTGACATGAAATTAATTTTTGCCTTTGTCAATTTTACTGAGCAGAAGAAGCCGCCCTGATGGAACTCTTGAAGTTTATATATTGCAATACTTTATCAACTAATACACCAATTGGTCTTCTTTGTAACACCATGTATCCTAAACAGACCAGATTGCAGATTTCGGAAGGTACAGGTGCTACCGATGGGCACCACCTATGGACCGTAGAGTAACCCACGGTCCGTGCTGGTGGTCCGTGGATGGTCACTTGCAACCCTAGTACAGAAATCCATCAAAGGGTCCACCCACGCCAGGACCTACGAATCCTAGGTCAGGCCACGATCCCTGGTCCAGGGCCGTGGTGTAACCTCTAGCTTTCAGTTCCAGAACCTCCGGAAAAAATAATCTAATTACTGACCCACGCCAGGACCTGCAGACCGTAGGTTAGACCAAGGCCGTAGATCGGACCCCCAGTTTCAGCTCCCAGTCGTCGATTGACAGTTGACCAGCACGGACCATCAGTCGATCGACGGTCCATCGGTCCCATCTATCGGTGACCCCGACAACAGTTAAGTCAAGGGTTTTTTGGTCTTTTCCTTATACGTTGGACCCCTAAACTACGTAGTTTTTGTCAGTTTTAGCCTAGAAACATAACTAGAACATACCTAAGTCAGATCATTCTTCAAAAAATAGAAAAAATTAGAGCGTAAGAGGAGAAAGAGGTCAAGAACCCTAGTTCAAGAACGCATCAAGGTTCCATCAGTTCCAGCCCTGAAATAGAAAAATTTCTCCGTGGAATTCGTCACCAAGTATGTGGGATTTCACTAGTGGGTTCCTTTCACCCATTAGGTCCCTAAATTTCAGTCAGAATCTTGATTCTCTTAATATTAGCTAGGCTTAGGATTTCTTGAATGTTAGAATTATTGGGTTTTAGCTGTTAGAATTATGCAAATCAGATTATCATGAATTCAATAACGTTATTGCCCAGGTTCATGCATAAACTCAGAACCCTACCTTTGTAGTTCTTTTAGTTTATGAATTACCATGCTAGGCTAGTTAATTCAGTTATATATAAACACGCTTCAGCTTTCGAATGCATAATTATCAGCATATTAATGTTGCATTCTCAGTTTGCATGTCAGTATTTTGAGCTATCCAGTACGACATCATTTCAGTCATAAAGTGTTAATTACTTCATCATATGGGAAGCTTAATACCGAGTGGACTAGGGTCAGTCATCCGCAAGTCTCAGAACTATGTTTCCCGTAGGTTGTAAGTCCCCTCTGTGGGTATCATTTTAGTGATCATGCCAGCATGCATCTATACCTCTGGCAGGCTATATTGGGTCCTCTCGATGGGGCGTATACATCAGACTCCTCATTTATCTCATGTAATTTTATGTTGATTATTAGTAGCTCTCTCACAATTCAGTCAGAGTCTATTGCATTTACCATGTTATCAGTACAGTTCAGTATTCAGTCTCAACATGTTATAAACTTGGTCATTGCATTCAATTTATCCTTGTTCAGTACTTTCGGTATCCTTATCATGTTCAGATTATATCATTTCGTATTCGGTTGTTCAGTTATGATTATTGTTCAACTTTATTCTTTATTACATGCTTAGTACCTTTGAAGTACTGACCCATACTCTACGCTACATCATCTCATGATGTAGGTTCAGGTCCTCAGCTTCCAGATCACACATAGATCGGTTCCCGATCTTCAATTCAGCAGCATCAATGGTGAGTCCTCATTTTTCGACGACTAGTGACATGATTATCCTTCATTCTTTTAGTTTTGCTAGATCTAGCTGGGGCATGTCCCATCATTTCTAGTCACTAGAGGCTTTATTTCAGACATAGTTAGTTTCAGCTTTAGTGTTAGAGTTTGACTTTTCATTTGTATTCAAACTCTCAGTTTCTTATTCAGATTCAGTATATGGGTATTCCCCATAATTTCAGATTCTTATATGATTTATCTTCCGTACATTGTTTATTTATTCAGTTTACTTGAGTATGCTTATCATATGCTAGCAGGGTTAGCTTGGAATCACTCGTGATCCTAGGTCCCGTGTCCGTGTACAGGGGGTAGCCTCAGGGCGTGACAAACTTGGTATCAGATCACTAGGTTTAAGTGTCCTAGGATGTCTGAAAAATTACACTAAGTAGAATCTTTTCCATGGGTGTGAAGTGCACCACATCTAATGAGAGGGAGGCTACAAAGTGTTTTAGGAAAACTTCACTTTCTTTGTTACTCTTATCATGCGTAAGGTATGATCTAAATCCTTATTCTGACTCATCGTTTTGACTTACAGATCATGCCTCCTCGTAGAGCTTATAGAAGAGGTGCGAAAGCACGCAATGCTAACGCAGCTCCTCCAGTCCCAGATAAGGAAGTTTCAAATGCTGAATTTTGGAATGCTATTCAGTTGTTGGCTCAGAGTGTGACCAACCAGAACAATCAGTAGGTTCCAATTCCGATAAATCCTAATGTTGGATCAGCTGCAGCTAAAGTTCTTTATTTCGTTAGGATAAATCCGCCTGAGTTCTTAGGATCGCAACTGGTGAGGATCTCCAAAACTTCATTGATGAGGTCAAGAAGATCTTTTGAGTGATGCAGGTAACTCAGAATGATCGGGTTGAGTTGGCATCTTACCAGCTTAAGGATGTGGCTCATATCTGGTATACTCACTGGAAAGAGAACAGGGGTACAGATGCAACTCCTATCACTTGGGAATGCTTTAGTGAGACCTTTCTAACAAGTTCTTCCCAAGAGTGTTGAGGGAGGCAAAAACTAAGGAGTTTATGAATTTGAGGCAGGGTTCTATGACGGTCCAAGAATATGGACTCAAGTTCACCCAACTCTCCAGGTGTTCTCCTCACATGGTTGTTGATTCCAGGGCTCAAATTAACAAGTTCATGTATGGGGTATCCGATCTTGTGAAAACAAAGTGTAGAAATGCTATGTTGCTAGAAGATATGAACATCCCTAGGATAATGACTCATGCTCAGTAGGTTGAGGATGATAAGCTTAGGGAACAGGCCAAGGAGAATAAGAAGGCTAGGACTGACAACTATGACTATTTTCAATAGAAATCTGATGGTGGTAATCGGTCGCAGTTTCAGCAGAAGTCATCAACTCCAACACCTTCATTAGCTAGTGTTCCATCCTCCAAGTTCCGAAATGATTAGAAAGGTAGGGCACTAGGCTTCAAGTCTCAAGGTAGTATTTCAGGCACCAGAACCTACCCAACTTGTCCAGAGTATGGTAAGAACCATCCGAGCGAGTGTCTTGCAGGAAAGAAAGGATGCTTTGGGTGTGGTCAGTCAGGTCACAGGTTGAAAGATTGTCCTTCTAAGCAAGGTCAAGGAGGTAACAACGGCAGAACTCAGTCCACAACTTCAGCAGCACTAGCAGGTCACCTGACTAAATAGGGTAACTCATCTGGTACAGGTGATGGTCAGCAAAGAAATAGGTTATATGCTCTCCAGGCTTGCCAGGATCAAGAAGATTCTCCTTATGTAGTCACTGGTACGTTACGAGTCTTTGAATTATATGTTTATGAATTGTTAGATCCAGGGGCTACTCTTTCCTTTGTAACTCCTTATATATCAGTCAAATTCGATGTTAGTCCAGAAACTCTTTCAGAACCTTTCTCAGTCTCTACTCCAGTCGGTGACACCGTTATAGCTAGACCAGTACACAGAAATTGCTCTATCACAGTCTCCCAGAAAGTCACCTCAGAAGATCTTGTAGAGTTAGAAATAGTAGACTTCGATGTCATTCTAGGCATGGATTGGTTACATTCCTGTTATGCCTCAGTCGATTGTAGAACTAGGATTGTTCATTTTCATTTTCCAGATGAACCAATCTTAGAATGGAAGGGTAGTAACTTAGCGCCTATGGGTCGATTCATTTCTTACCTTAAGGCCAGAAAGATGATCTCTAAGGGTTATCTATATCATCTAGTTCGGGTTAAGGATTCTAGCTTTGAGACCCCAACTCTTGAGTCAGTTCCAGTAGTCAATGAGTTCCCAGAAATGTTTCCAGAATATCTTCTCGGAGTTCCTCTCGAAAGGGAAATTGACTTTGGAATTGACCTCCTTCCAGATACCCAGCCTATTTCTATTCCTCCTTACAAAATGTATCCAACTGAGCTTAAGGAATTGAAAGAGAAGTTGAAAGACTTTCTTGATAATATTTCCCCATGTGGTGCGCCAATGTTGTTCGTGAAAAAGAAAGATGGTTTTATCAAAATTTGCATTGACTATAGGTTGTTGAACAAGGTCACAATCAAGAATAAGTATCCCATCCCCAGTATTGATGACTTGTTTGACCAACTTCAGGGTGCTAGTCATTTCTCAAAGATAGACCTCAGATCTGGTTATCATCAGCTCAAAGTCAGATATAGTGACATTCTGAATACAGCCTTCAGAACTTGGTGTGGTCATTATGAATTCGTAGTTATGTCATTTGGACTAACCAATGCTCTTGCAGTTTTCATGTATTTGATGAACAAGGTGTTCAAGCAGTACTTGGACTTGTTCGTTATCGTCTTTATTGATGATATCCTCATTTACTATAGGAATGAGGAAGAATATATGAGTCATTTGAGGGTTGTCTTTCAAAATCTCAAAGATCGCCAGTTATTCGCTAAGTTTAGCAAATGTGAGTTTTGGTTGCAATATGTTGCTTTCCTTGGTCATATTGTGTCTACCGAAGGAATCCGGGTGGATTATGAGAAAATAGAAGCAGTGAAACAATGGCCCCGACCTACCTCTCCTACAGATATAAGAAGTTTCTTTGGTCTAGCGGGTTATTATAGAAGGTTCATAGAAGGATTTTCATCCATAGCCTCTCTATTGCCTAAGTTGACTTAGAAAAAGGTCAGGCTTCAGTGGTCAGATGATTGTGAGAAGAACTTCACAAAATTTAAAACTAGGTTGACTACAACACCTGTTTTGACTCTACCAGAGGGTTTAGACGGTTATGTGATCTAGTGTGATGCATCCAGAGTCGGCTTAGGTTGTGTGTAGATGCAGCGAGGTAAGGTTATAGCTTATGCTTCTAGACAGCTTAAGATGCATGAGAAGAACTATCTAACTCATGACCTCGAGCTTACAGCAGTGGTGTTTGCACTTAAGATCTAGAGACATTACTTATATGGTGTTCACGTAGATGTGTTCACAGACCATAAGAGCCTTCAGTATGTGTTCACACAGAAAGAGTTGAATCTTCGCCGATGGCTTGAGTTCCTCAAGGATTATGATATGAGTGTGCATTACCACCCTGGTAAGGCCAATATACTAGCAGATTCTCTTAGCAGACTATCTATGGGTGGTGTAGCACATGTTGAGAAAGAAAGAAAAGAACTACCAAAAGATGTCCACATGCTTGCTCGCTTAGGAGTTCGTCTCATGAGCATATCATATGGTGGTGTAACAGTTCAAATTGGGTCATAATATTCATTTGTAGTGGAGGTTAAGGAAAAGCAAGACAATGATTCGATATTGCTTCAACTTAAGGGTGCAGTCCATCAGCAAAGAGTTGAGGTTTTCTCCCAAGGGGTTGATGGTGTACTTCGCTATTTGGGTCAATTATGTGTTCCTAAGGTGGGTGAGTTGAGACATCACATTCTCACAGAAGCCCATAACTCTAGGTATTCTATTCATCCATGTGCCACTAAGATGTACCGTGATTTGTGGGAAGTCTTTTGGTGGGATGGTATGAGAAGGGATATAATGGATTTTGTGGCTAAGTGCCCCAAATGTCAGCTAATCAAGGTAGAACATCAGAAACCAGGAGGTATGACTCAAGATATCGACATTCCTACTTGGAAGTGGGAAGTTATAAACATGGACTACATCACAGGTTTACCTCGTACTCGCGGACATCATTACTCTGTTTGGGTGATAGTTGATAGAATTACTAAGTCTGCGCGTTTTTTGGCGGTAAAAACTACAGATTCGGTGGAGGACTACGCCAAGATTTACATTAATGAGATAGTCAGGTTGCATGGGGTTCCTTTGTCTATCATCTCAAATAGAGGTCCTTAGTTTACCTCTCATTTTTGGAAGTCATTTCAGAAAGGTTTTGGTACTCACGTTAATCTTAGCACAACATTTCATCTGCAGATGGATGGTCATGCAGAGCGTACCATTTAGACCTTATAGGACATGTTGAGAGCTTCTGTGATCGATTTCATGGGTATTTGGGATGATCACCTTCCTCTTATAGAGTTCGCCTACAATAATAGTTACCATTCCAGCATTCATATGGCCCCTTATGAGGTATTATATGGGCGTAGGTGTAGATCTCCAGTTGGTTGGTTTGAAGTAGGTGAACCAGACTTGATAAGGCCATATTCATTTCATGATGCTATGAAGAAAGTGCAACTCATCATAGATAGAATTAAGATAACCTAGAGTCGCCAGAAATGTTATGCAGATGTGAGGTGAAGGGAACTAGAGTTCCAAGTGAATGATTGGGTTTTCTTGAAAGTGTCACCTATAAAGGGGGTGATGAGATTTGGCAAGAAAGGGAAACTCATCTCTAGATATGTAGGCCCTTACAAAATCTTAAAAAGGGTTGGTAAAGTGGCATATGAGTTAGAGTTTCCAACAGAACTAACAACAGTGCATCCGGTTTTTGACTTTACGTTGTTGAAGAAGTGTGTGGGTGATCCAACATCTATTGTACCGTTATAACCTGTTATCTCACAATTTAAGTTCATGGCATGTACTATTTGTTTTAGGCGCACAATGTTTTCTTCTGAGCTATGCAACATTGAGCTCGAAAAGGGGGGTGTACCATACGAATTTTAATTATGCCTTTTAAAACTCTTCATTTTTATCTATCAATCTTACATATGATCCACCTTACACCTCATATTTAGAAATTTACCAGTCCAAATGCATATAAATCCTGCTTCATCTGCCTCTATCGGGAACGTCACATTTTATTTATCTGTTGATACAACATTGTGTTTAGATTCTTGAGTTTAATTTTCAGGTGATTGAGAGTATAGAGTAATATTAATTTGGAATGCGTTTGAGACAATCCCATATTATATTCTCTTAAACGTGTTTGATATGATAAAGTCATTAAAATATATATTTTCAAATGACAAGAAAATTTTGTAAATAGCACCATATATATACTAAAACTAATAAATAGAATGATCCAATATTGTTTTGCTAAAATTTTAATTAATATGAAATAAAATTTCACAGTAAAATCTCCCACAAGGCTGTAACATTTTTCAAATCCATATATGAATTAATAAGATGTGATTTGATATTTTAAAGTTCAATTTATGAGTATGGATAAGATATTACTTAATTTATTTATCCTATTTTTTTCTTTAATTTGTCTCAAAAAGATTTCTCTTAAATTTTTGATATTTTTTTTATTCTAATTTTTCACGTGATATGTTCAAGGTCACAAGATATGCATATTTTTATTTTACTTTAATTTATGTATATTGGAATAAGTATTTTTTTTTAAAAAAACATTAGTTTGTGATTGATAAAATGATTATATATGTTCGAGAGGTAGATTCAAAATAATTTTATGTGTTCGAGGTTAGATTCAGAATAATTTTTAAAATTTCTTTTGAGTAATTTTAAAAATATTTTTTTCCCTCTTTGTTAATTATCTAATAAACTTTGACTATTAGATCTTACGAAAACGATACATTTTTTTGTTTAGACTATCCTAATTTTATACCAAATCACAACATAACTTCCTTTTAAGTCATTAATATGATTTACTTTAATTATTTATCTACACATGCATTTTACCTAAATTAACACGACCCAACCACTTGCCATCACCACTGTGAAATAATGATATGCCATAGAGCTATGAAGAACTTCTTCAATGGCAGAAAGCAAAAAAATGAAAAACATAGCTATGAATTTAATGCTTTTGATAATTTCGATACAAATTAGAGATTTGGAGAAATTCATAGCGATATCATCCAACTACACAAAGAGGAAGAAAACAGGAAAAACGGTATCAATTAGAAGAACTAATTTTGAATTTTGCTTTCATATTTTGTTTTATTTGCGTTACAGGACAAACATCCATGGAAATCAATAAAATTTGTAACTGATTAAGTACAAAAACAATAAAGAAAACCAATTATTTAAAGTGCTTCAAACTATGGTTTTCTTTAGTTCTCACCTACATCTCTCCTGAATTTCTCGGGGAAAAAATTGTGCTTTGATTCAATTGTGAAAATAAATTTGTTACTTACCTCGAATGTATTGAAATCTCAAGCAGACTATGGATTTGTGTTTAATGACACAAATTATTCAGATCAAGTGTTGATGATAGAGATCGTACCCAAATATGTGTGCAAAATACGTGCCCAAATTTGCACATGTATCCTAAAAAGTAATATATAAAAATATTAAAAAGAAAGTACAAACATTCAACCTTCGTTAATCAGTTACAAACATAAAATAAATCCAATCAAGATAAGATAGTCAAAATTTTAACCAACAATTAATTTTGTACTAATAATATTTTATATATTTTCACGTATATAACAGTAATAATATATTTTATATTATATATTTACGGGTTCTGTATAAATTTTGAGTTCTGATGTGTAAAAGACAAAGAATCACTGAAGTTTATTTTGTAACTGATTTTGTGATTTGACATAAATAAATAAAAAACAGATTTGAAATACACAGTTTTATCTCAATATGGTCTTCTTTTTACATTTGAGGTTTTTCTTAAATTTCTCTACATTGATTCAATTTGTGAAAAAACTCTAATGGCTTTGGATACACAACTGGACTATTCATTTGCTTTTAATGAGAGGAATAACTATGAAATAATGATATGCAATGGAGCTATGAAGAACTTCTTCAATGGTAGAAAGCAAAAAAACAAAAAACAGAGTAACGAATTTAATGCTTTTGAAAGTTTCGATACAAATTAGAGATTTGGAGCAATTTAGAGCGATGTTTGTCGCACCATATTTCGAATAGGCCGAAACAGTTCACAACATAATACGGCTGACACTCTGATTTTTGAAAAAATTGTGTTGTTTTTTGTTTTAGAGTCGCCACCTAAATTTTAAGGAAAATATTAGGAAAATCATTTTTTATGTAAATGTAAGCTCTATTTAGATTTGTGAAACCAGTTAGATTCTGAGAAAGGATTTTGGTTACTCGAGGGGAAGGTGTTAAGCATCCCTCAGAGCCTATCCGAAGATAGTCCTTAAACTCAATTTAGGAAAATATGATTAGGAAAACTTGTTTATTTATTCTCTTTTAATAATTAAATAATAGGTTAATTAGTTAATTTAAGAAAAGAATACAATACAAGGTACGACATGTATATGTCTTATAAAATATATTTAATAGTTATATTTTATCATATTGTAAAATAAATAAATAAATGTACTTAAAAGAATGATAAATTTAGATGTACATATATATATATATAGTTGTATCATAATAAAATTATCCTAAAAATATATAGATGTTGAATTTGCGTTAATCTGTCGTCTTATTGAGACGTGAAAAAAATAAATAAGATAGTAGTCGAGTGTAAATATGTAGTAATATGTGATATGTAATTTGGATGAAAATACATAAAAAATAGAGTTTCCTAAGAATGAATAAATAAATAATAATGATACTAAATATCAAAATATTAGATAGAGTTTGTGATCTAAAATATGTTTATTATAAAGTGTAATATATACATGTAAGTTGTGCAAAACATGTGAATGTTTATTATTTTATTTACATGTATAGAAAAATTGGTGATAGATTATACGTAATAATACGTATATCTAAGTGTAGGAATTTATAAATTATAAGATAAATAAATAATATTAGTAACAGAGATAAATAATAATAGGTTATGTAGAGAAGATAAAAAAAATATAGAGTATATACCTTTATATGTATGACATATATATGTATGTACCTTGTATTTGAACCTGTTGGCATATCTAAAATTTTAAATAGCGTGTTACAAGTTTAAAATGTTTTTAGCAATGTTTGATTCAAAAAATAAGAATAGTCAATACATTTTATAAGGGGTGATGTAAAGAGTATAAAAAATAGACCTAGCTATTAGGACTTATTCTATGGTTACATTTGTTTTATTAAATATATAAGCATACTTTCCTACTTATTTTCTTTAAAAAAATGTATAATTCCACAAGTTAATTATTTTAAAGTTAATTATTTTTAGCCTTTATGTATCTCTAAATTCATTTGAAAGTCCCAATTCATGAGTTTTATTTCTTCCTACTTAAATACCTAAATGAATATTATTTCACCCTTTTAAAACTTCAATTGAGAATTTTAGATGATAAGTTTTCCTATTCCTTAAGATAAAGGCCTAAGTCGATATATATTTCTTTTCCCCAATGTTGAAACACTAAACAAATATTATTTTAACCTTTTGAAACTTCATTTGGAAAAATTTTCTAACTATAAGCCCCCCACTTTTCACCTTAAAAAGCCTGAAAGAATGTTACAAGTAAAAAAATGTTAACCCATTTTTAAGAAAAATATCTTTTGTATCATTTTTTCTAAACATGTCTCAACTAAATTCATAAACAAATAATATTAGTTCACGTAAAATAAGCTTCAAAATAAAAGACAAACAACATATCAAAACTTGTAAGTAAAGGTTAGCCAATATATCCAAACAATATAATTAAGACTCGAAAAGAGGAAGTCTGAGAAATATTGGACTCCTAATTTGCGAGACTCCAAGCATCACGATGATCCTAATTGCTGTTGGCCTAAGATTTTAGGCCAATGACGAGTTTCAAAGTAGAAACTCCAGCCCTCCGGTTGTACATGAAACATAAAATAAGGATATAAAGATTAGTAACTTAATATTGAGCCAAAGATCAGTCAACAATGTATGTAAACTTGAAGTGATACAAATACTTTACTATTTTTGGAATTGAGCAAATATCTTAACTAATCCAGTGTGGGTTAGTATACCAATATTCACGTTTCGGATAAACAATAAGTCATTTTGAATTATTTTTTTAGGAAATCTCAGAAACATGAGTATTTAAATAAATTCACTACCATACATGCAAAGGATAGAATATTTTCTTTCACTTATAAATGTCTAACTGGTTCAAACTTTCTATAGATCAGTTAAACAAATTATGTTGAATAGCTGTGTTTTACAGGCTTATTACTAAGCGTACAGTGGTTTATTTCAAACCTTAGCTTCCAGTTTAAAATCCCTCGGAAACACTCGACATACTTTACTTCCATCTTTGCATTAATCTGAGTTTGGAGCTCTCTTAATAGATTAATAAAATTTACAAAGAAAGTAGCATTTTGTTGCTTTGTTAACCAGCTCTTTGGTAGACTCTTAAAAATGATTCCCACTTATAAAACCATAGATTGATAGATGAGTTGTTCCTATATTATGAGAAATTATTAGATTTCATGTCAATAACCAAAATAGCATGGCCAGTAAGCTAAATGAAGTTTTGACGTATTTTATAGATATATAATTATGTCCTAATCATCCTAGGTTCGTAGGTGTGGAAACAGACGTCTTAAAATATTAACGTTGGGTAGATATCTTCACTCTTCATGGTCAGAAATTATAATTATAATAATAACGATATTACATAGCAAAATCTAATGTTTATGAATTCAATATAAAAAAAAAACTAAAAAAAAGGGACTGAATAAGACTTTATTCCATCATCATGGTAAAATTCTAATGTGAAGAAGTGGATTCTTAAAGCCCAAACAGTTAGCCATTTACAAGTTTAGTCTAGCAAGACACAACTAATAATCAAGAATAGAGATCAGCAGAAAAATGTCACCAACACAATAGTCTAGTCAAAAATCCAAGAACCCATCCACACGCCTTTAAAATAATGCAAATGCACCACAAAGTGATCCTTAACAGACAAAAGGTAAAGGGTCACTATTTTTTATTTCAAAAGTCAAGATTGATGTCAAAATATATCAACAGTATATTATTCATATGGCAAAAATGGTCCTGTTATATTAAAAGGTGGACGAATTGCCTATGCTCATCACCAAATTTCGATTTTAAAGATAAGGAGAGAAGAAAGTTGCTAACCTTGTGTAGAGCAACAAACTAGAGCTTTGACGTCAAGATTCCAATTTCAAACTTACTTGAACTCGAATTCAAAAATCGAAAACAGAAAGACGACAAAGAGAAATAACTTTCAGACTCTAAAGAAGTTCTGAAGTGTTGCGATTTTTCTCTCTTTTAACAGTTCTTTAATCGTTTTTCTCGATTCTGTTGGATGATTGTTGGATGCTTATTGGGTGGTTTTTGAGTGTTTTGAGATCGTTCTTGGATGATTTCCAAATGTCGTTCGAGATTTTATCTGGATGCCTTCGATTGGGAACCCAAGGGGTCTTTTATAGGTAATTTTGGAGAGGCTTCCACTCTCATACCCATAAGATTAAGGGTGAGACGAACCAAAATCCGATGGTTTTTCGCATCCTTTACTTTTCAGGCGGAGCAATGATGATGGTCGAGACTTCTAGACCTGCTTTGGGTAAAAAATAAATCGGAAAAGATGTAAAGTTAATAGAAAAGGGGGCTGTGATTGATAGACGGCGGAGATAATGTTGGAAACCACCAGATATTGTCGTTCTCCGACGGTTCCTGGCCGTTCTTCATGGGATGAAGTGATGGGAGATTGATGAGAGAGGACGAAAGGGCATGAGGAAGGTGAGCGTCTGGGGAAGATGAGGATTCTAGGGAAAGGAAAACGTCTTTTTCTAAAAACGGAGAAGAAGAACGTTGGGGTCTTTTTTCTATTGGGAAAAGATGAAAAAGTTTGGGATTTAATTTGGGTCGTCCGATCGTTTGATCGGACGGTTAACAAAATAAGGGGTTTAAAAATAATAATAATAATAATAATATATATATATATATATATATTATTATTATTATTATTATTATTAATAGTAAAAGATGGATTAATTAAAGCTTTGAATTAAAATAGAGGGTTGAGATTAAAAGTTAAGAAGCACAATCCATGTGCTCGCTACGTGGCACACACGGATTGGCCGGTTTAAGGGGACTTGGATTACCAAAATTGCTCAAATTAAATTCATTTAAAATATAACCTCTTCTTTATTAAATATTCATAATTTATTAAATTAAAAATAATTATTTTACAAGATTAGCTTGTTTGATAAAATTAGTCACTCTTAAAAATTAAATTAATATAAATTAGTAACTCATTAATTAATTAAGCTTTCTAAAAAATGTACGTAAAATATCTATTGC
>JAJOOO010006285.1:0-18700 GCA_029582685.1 Solanum piurae
TTGACTAATCGAATATAATCGTGAGTTAAAGTAAAGTCTAAACCATTTTCCTCGTGGGATCGACCCCAACCTACAAGTTGGGTTCTGTACTTGATAACAATCGCTTATGCTTCTGTAAGGAGGTGTAATTTGAGCGTATCAGGTGTCAATGCTGATCCGAAGACCGGGGCCTAAAGTGCCGTAGGTATGACCCCTCCACATAGCCCTGTGTTTATTGTTCTGTATTGACTTTGAAGGCAAAGTCTTTTTTATTTGGGGAGGGGGTGGTGATCAACCTGCCATAGCTGTTAAAAAATATGGAGGTTGTCTCTGTGTAGTACTATTTTGGATGTTTTGTGTGTTGAGCTATGCTGCGGCTAGTTTGTGAAAAATGAGGACCTGAATCTGAGTTTGACTGTTAGGTTCTTTAGATGACATCTTAGATACTGATATGTTGAACATGGCCAATCTGACCAATTAATTGGTGAACCAAGAAACTGAAAAATACAGTCATGTGTCGAGTGTGTGTAAGTTTTGATTGAAGTCTAACACTAGGAGCAGAAACTAGACTTGTCTAAGTAGTCTTGCTTGAATATGAGAATAACTGGATAGAAAAGGATCAGTAGGCCATTTTTGTTAAACCAGTAAAAAAGCCAAAAATAAAATAACCAAATGAAAAGCTTATCACTTGAACCCAATTTGAGCCTTAAATCAGTCTTTGTTCTTACCCAACATATATCATATCCTTAGTTCTCCGAAGGTACGATATCACAACTCAGGCCAAAAGCCTAAGTTGAGGGTGATTGTAATCCGAACAGAAAGAAAAAGGGAAAAAATGGTTGAACCAGTGAGCTAAGTACATATCAAAATTGCATATATATATATATATAATAGCTACTGGGTCGGGCTGAAATAAAGAAAAAGAGGGAATCACTCAGAAAAGAGTGTGTGAAAATGAAACTTTGGAAAATCAAGGGATTAGTAACTCACGAAACCAAATGTCCATTCCCTAGCCTCGAGCCTATGTTACAAGCCAATAAAGTCCTACAGTGATTCTATTCCGGGTGTTTGAAAGATAAAACGTAGAAAGTAAGGGCAAGCCTATGGTAGTTTGTTGTTAGTGTTAGAAGTTAATTGAGAGCGTGAGCGTAGTACTCCGTCCCAACTATTATGAGCGAGGGACTTCTTTGGTGTGAGGACATAGTGGTTGCATTTGAAAGTAGATTGTGTGAGCTAATAATTTGCAGGCATAAGCATGATTGACTGTCAGTAATGAGATGTCATATATTGATCCTTACATGTTAGATTCAGAGGTTTGGGATACAAATTGTGCTTGAAATAGTTGTTGTGTAGTGTCATAAGTTTGAAAATGTATTGAGGGCTGATTGTATTTATTTTTCTCATCACTTGGGACAAGTAATGGTTCTAAGTTGAGGGTGTTGATGTGCCGCGAAACTGTGGCACATTTGATGCTTAATAATTATGAACTAATACTGGAATTAAGTAAAAATTTAGATTATTTGATGGGTTTGTTAAATATGTAGGCATAATCTGAGTTGTATAGAACAGTGGAAAAAGAAGCAGAACTGATGTTGACCATATTTCTTTATAGCTATAGTCATTGTTATCTATTACTGTGACAATTTGTTCAAATGGATTTTCTATCTTTATCCTATTTATTTTATTTTTTGCTGTTATTTTATGTTTTGTTGTTAATACATATAGATTTTTACATCTTGCTGTAAATACACGACCAACTTCATGGACCGTGAACTTCATTACGGTCCGTGGTTGAGCTCGTGAAAGTGAGGCAGTGATGGGCCTTGAGAAGATGAAGAGCAGGAATAACCAAGTGAAAACCACGGAGGGTTCTACGGATCGTAGTCCTCACCACGGACCGCGATACCTGCCGTAAAACTGAACCAATGTGAAAGCAAAGAAGAGTTGAAAGAAGGTTGAAACCCAAGTGAAGACCACGGGCGACTTCACGGGCCTACGGACTGTGGTAGCTCTCGTGGTGCATTTTCCAATGACCAAGTTTGAAGATCCACTTTTGGGAAACTCCAAGGCAAGACCACGGAGGGCTTCACGAACCGTGAAGCCTTTGACGGGTCGTGGTAGCGGCCGTCAAAAGGCCTGACAACTCAGTCGTAATTCGATTAGGACTCGTTTTAAACATTCTATTTTGAATTACTTTAGGTCTTTTTTGAACAATTATGCATTATCTCACGTTTGACGACTAAGAAATACAATATTACTCTTAGCTTTTGATTTTGGGATTTTGAATATTGTTATCAGTTGGAAGTTCGGATACAGATTATCAGATTATCAAAGTGATTGTTGATTTGCTAATTATTTTCGTAAGTTTTTCTTAACATATTTTCATTCTTCATTTTTTATTGTTTACGTGAAAGCATGAGTGGCTAAATTCCACGACTGGATTGTGGGATTCATGACGAAATTCTAGTTACAATTCCGTAAAATGAGTAAAGGGTAGTCTGTGTTTACATTCTATAATTTTTAGCTTTCGATATCATTGTAATCTAGTGAGTGCACGTATTAGATGAGCTTGTATCTGGTATTTATTCGAGAGAAAAATATCAGTTAGGAAAAGCTGAACTAAATTATCAAAGTGGAGTTGAAGCTTGAGTTCGAGAGAAAAGATCTTTAACACCATATCATTTTAAGCGAGGGTCAATGTTAGTAACACTCTAGGGTCGAGAGAATATGAGTGATAATTATCTGATTTGGCTGAGAAGTGTCAGATAAATTTAACTCGCAATGATTTTGTAAACATTGATTTACCTGATGCTCAATTACGGAAGAACACTTGAACCAATGTTATGGTGAATACAATCCTGGTTTCTCTTAATTAACTGAATCAACCTTACAACGAAATAGTCTGTCAGTCATGAATTTGGATTTTGACTGCAAGTTTGGTAATTATAACATTTCAACCAAACCCAATTTACTTTCCGTTGTTATTTGTTTAGGAGATAATAACAACATTCGAATAAACACGACAGTGAAACCTTATCTATAAAGAAATTTTCTGTGGGATCGACCTCAACTCTAGTTGAGTTCTGTAAATTGACATCGACCGTTTACACTTCTTATTTGAAGTGTAAGTTTGGACGTATCATACCCCTGACAAGGTATATAGCGCCCTTCCAGATGTATGATACATGTTGGACTCCATTTAGCTCAATAAAGTATGTCGGTTATTAGTATTTTTCGTTGTCCAGTTTTCATATATTGTATGACTGTGTATTTAGTAATTTCGATTTAGTAATTATAAGTTGCATGTTGATTTACTTGGTCATTGCATCAATTCATGTAATTTAGTTCAACATTTCAAATTTATCATGTTCATTATACCAGACTTGTGATACATGTCTGAGTACATTTAAAGTATTGACGCATATCCTTGTGCGCTATATTATTTTATAATATAGGCTCAGACGCTCAACATTCCGCTTATGGTTAGTACGAATTTCAATCAACTTAGTAGCAATATTGGTGGGTCCTCATTTTTCGAGCCTATGTTATTTTTCTTTATTTAAGTTATTCAATTTTCAGACAATTAGAGTTAGCTAGGGGATTGTCCCAGTAACTCATCTTACTAAAGGCTTTCATATATTAGTTTTCAGTTTAATGGATTGACTTAGGACGAATTCCAGTTGGATTATTAAGTTAAGACTTGGATTTCTTTTATCCTTCAGGCTCAACTTCCACATAGATTATTTCAGTGTATATGTATGAATCTTAATGTCATGTCATACTATTAGTTAGCTTTGGGTCACTCGTGACTCTAACTACCGTGTAACAATTTAGGGATAGTCTCAAATTGTGACATTAATATTAGTTGAAGTCAAGTTAAAGAACACGTTAATGTATTATACCTTGAAGATAAGTGAAACTTAAATATGCATATACATAATACTACATACTTACTTACTTACATACATACATACATACATACATACATAATGCATGTAATATTAAAATAACAATCATAAAAATAGAAAAAATATATCAAATTACTTTTGAACTTGACAACAAAACTTATTTCATTTAACTACACATACATTTAAATACCTCTTTAACAACTTCCAAGTGAATTAAATGTCACCTTAAGTTTATAATACCACTCTCATCCCGCGCTTCATAACTATTTAAGCACCATATCATAGTTATGTCAGCACCACGTCATTAATCTTATTTTTTTCTTAACCTATTCATCATTTTTTCTTATAAACTTTTTGAAATTATTTTACACTAATTAATTAATTTAAAACGCATTTTCTAAAATGAAAATTTAAAATGTGGATCCATTTTCGTCCCTCCACCCCCTCCCTTTCTTTCTTCTTTCTTACTCTTTACCATTTTCAGCCCTTCACCGCTCTCTTTTTTTCTTCACTATTTAATACTATTTTTTTTTTAAAAAATATAGAAAATGAACCATTACAAATTTACAATACTCATGCCCCCCTATAGAGAAGGAACCATTACAAATTTACAATACTCATGCCCCCCCCCCCCCCTCCTCCAGTCTGTCCCTTGGAAGAATGAATTTTCTTGAAAATATTTTTTTCTTGTCAACTCATAAAAAACTAAGTTTAGATAAGAAAGATGATAAATCCATATTATTAACATCACAAATAATAATTAAAAAAACAAAAATAGGTCAGTTAAAATCCTAGAAAATTTACATTTGTAAAATCGACATAAAAAATTTAGATTTTGTGAATTAGTAAGGGATTGATGGAATGGAGGTAGTAGGCAGAGTTGGAAATGAAGATGGAGGAAGAGGTGACTAAGGAGGAGTTTGTGCTTCAATGGAGAAGAAGTTATATTTGGAAAAACAATTATTAAAAAAAAGATTAAAAGTTTTTGACTATTAAGAAAATTTACATATTTTTTTATAAGTTAATATATATAAAAATAATAATATTTAAAGTATTAGTTATATATTGACCAGTAAAATATCATGAGTACGATTTTATACATTTAGTTTTTTTTTATAAAAATCACGGGCTTTTAGAAGAGTGAATGTGTTCACTATGCCACGTCAATCCTTGTAAGTATATTTAAATCACTTGAGAATTGTTAAGAAGGTATTTAAATGTCCGTATAATTAAAGTGTTCAAGTAAAATTTGCTATCAAATTTGAGGGTGATTTTATTTTTTATCTCTAGAAAATAATATTAGATTTTACAATAAACTTCTAGAAGAATTGTCTACTTATAATATTAATGAACTTAAACAAAAATATATAAACACATTGGTTTAAAAATAAAATATTATATATTAAAAGATGTGACATAAATTAGGCTTTAAAATGGTAAAATATTATTCAGAGGATAATATATATATAGGTGATGTGAAAACTCTATATGACTCCATTCATATTTATCTTTTTTTTCTCTTTTTAGGGATTTTTTATATTTAAATATTTTGATTAATATTTTATTCTTTATCTATAATTAATGTAATTAAATTATATCAACATTTATTAGTAAAAAAGAATCAACCTTCCGTCTCCCCCACGACTAAAGATCATGATTAATTCATTAAATCTTCTTATACAATTTTTTAACTTTTCATCTTTTCTTTTAATTATTATTTATACTCTTCTTGTTTTTTTGTCAATAAACGTTTTTTCTGTCTCAAAATCAATTGGGGAGGTGAAGTCAATGTCTCCTTTCATAATAATTCCTATAAATCTCTAACTATTTATGCCATAGAGAAATACTTTATGTTCACCAATTGCTTCCTTTTTTATGGGATTGTTTAGGCAGTACAGGCATCATTTTATTTTATTTATTTTTGTTTGAAAATATTAATATTATATAAGATTTTAATAATAATATTTTGTGTCATACTTTTATCATTACCATTTTAGATGATTATTTTACTGTTTTGCTATTTTATAGATTTTTGAATTTATTTGGTTTGCTATTTTATAAATTCTTGAACTTATTTGGGGGAAAAAATATTATAATTGTATTTTTTTGAATTTTGATTTCTCAATTTTAATAATGATATTTTTCATCATACTTTCATCATTACCATTTTAGATGACTACTTTTTCAATTGTTTTGCTATTTTAGATTCTTGAACTTTATTTGGTTTGGTATTTATAAATTCTTGAATTTATTTGGAACAAATTATCATATTTGTATAATTGTATTTTGTCATGTTGCCATATTGCTTAATTCTTTTGTTTAATTGTATTCTAATCTAATGTCGTTTTTTTATTTAAATTTTGATTTCTCAATTGATGAGTTAAATTTCATTTCGGATTATTTTCACATTAATGTGTAAAATATCATTTTTTTCTAATTCATATTATATCATGTTGCGGATTATTACAATATATATTATTCTACTTTTTGTTTTAATGTGGATTTTAGGGGTAAGTACAAAAGATGGATGGAGTTTTCACATTAATAATTGTTTATCAATAATATTGACTTTTTTTTCTATACGCATACTTATATTGTTGATTAATTGCAATTTGATGACTTTTCTTTATAATATATGTTGAAAAGCATTGTAATTTTTTTTCTTAAATATAGAATCTTAATACTTTTCTTTTATTTCAAACAATTTCTTTAAGGAAGAGGTTTTGAGGCTAATAATTATATATATATATATATATATTGTTATAAAATAACTGCTAAGTAAATTAAGATTAATGAACTAAAAGGAAAACAAGTAAAAAGATAGAAAGTAATGTATTTCGTATCTCTTTTCATTTCGTGTAGTGGCTATTTATAGCCATGAGCTTAATGTACAAAATGTATAACTTGGCCATCTAATAGGTCAAGTGATGATATTCTCCTAATGAGAAAGTTCCACATGGCATGAACAATAGTTTTGCACACCATTACGAGTGATGTAAGCCTTCTAATAGTTGGAGCCCACATGGCATTCAAAATTGTTTTACAACACTCCCCCTTGGATGTCTATGTAAAATAAAAATTGAAGGAGCAAAAATATACATAGACATACATAACACACATTACTTGCTGCCTCATTAAAAACCTTTCTAAGAAAACCCAGTGGGACAAAACCTAGACTAAGGAAAAAAGAGTGCAGTACGTATTTTACTCCCCCTGATAAAAACCACGATTCAGATGGTTAAGTTTTCACATTCCAATCTTGTGTACCATCTTTTCAAAAGTTGAGGCTGGTAAAGATTTGGTGAATAAATCTGCTGGATTATCACTTGAACGGATTTGTTGTATATCAATATCACCATTCTTCTGGAGATCATGTGTAAAGAATAATTTTGGCGAAATATGCTTCGTTCTATCTCCTTTTATGAAGCCTCCTCTTAATTGAGCTATGCATGCAACATTGTCTTCAAAGAGCACCGTGGGTACCTTGACATCACACTTCAAACTACATCTTTCTTTGATGAAATGTATCACTGATCTCAACCATACACATTCTCTACTTGCTTCATGAATGGCTATTATCTCAGCATGATTTGAAGAAGTAGCGACAATGGACTGCTTCGTAGATCGCCATGATATAGCAGTACCTCCGTATGGAACATATAGCCTGTTTGAGATCGAGCTTTATGTGGGTCAGATAAATAACCTGCATCTGCATGACCAACAAGATCTGCACTATCTTTATTAGTATAAAACAGACCCATATCACTAGTTCCTTTTAGATATCGCAATACATGTTTAACTCCATTCCAATGTCTTCGTGTAGGGGACGAACTATATCTTGCTAATAAATTAACAGAAAATGCTATGTCAGGTCTCATAGCATTAGCAAGATACATAAGTGCACCAATTGCACTAAGATAAGGTACTTCAAGATCAAGAGGTTCCTCAGTCTCTTCTTGAGGTCGGAATGGATCTTTACTCACTTCAAGTGATCGTACAATCATTGGAGTACTTAATGGATGTGCTTTGTCCATGTAAAATCGTTTCAAGATTTTCTCAGTATAGGAAGATTGATGGATGAAGACCCCGTCTGCTATATGTTCAATTTGTAGACCAAGACAAAGTTTTGTCTTTCCAAGGTCTTTCATCTCAAATTCTATCTTTAGATATTCAATTGCCTTTTGGACCTCTTCTGGAGTTCCAATGAGATTAATGTCATCAACAAAAACAGCAAGAATAACAAATACAGATGTTGTTTTCTTAATAAAAATACAAGGAGAAATGGCATTGTTTATATAATCTTGTTTTATCAAGTACTCACTGAGGCGATTATACCACATGCGCCCTGATTGTTTTAAGCCGTATAATGACTTTTGTAATCTGATTGAACACATTTCCCGAGATTTTGAACTATATGCTTCAGGCATTTTAAGTCCTTCTGGAACTTTCATATAAATTTCATTATCAAGTGAACTGTAAAGATAAGTTGTAACCACATCCATCAGATGTATTTCAAGATTTTCATGTACAGCTAAGCCGATGAGATATCGAAAAGTTATTGCATCCATAACCGGTGAATATGTTTCTTCATAGTCGACACCGGGTCGTTGAGAGAATCCTTGTGCAACAACGCGTGCCTTGTATCTTACAATTTCATTTCTCTCATTTCTTTTTCGCACAAAAACCCATTTATAGCCAACAGATTTTACACCGTTTAGGGTTTAGACTACATGTCCAAAAACCTCACGTTTAGCAAGTGAGTTCAATTCTGATTGAATTGCCTCTTGCCATTTTGGCCAATCACATCTTCGTCGACATTCTTCGACAGATAAGGGTTCAAGATCCTCATTGTCTTGCATGATGTTAAGTGCAATATTATATGCAAAAACATTATCCACTATGATTTTCGATCGATCTAAATTTATCCCCTCACCCGTAGAACTTATTGAAAGTTCTTCATTCACTTGAGTCTCGGGTTCACT
Source organism: Solanum piurae (assembly GCA_029582685.1). Taxonomy (NCBI): domain Eukaryota; kingdom Viridiplantae; phylum Streptophyta; class Magnoliopsida; order Solanales; family Solanaceae; genus Solanum; species Solanum piurae. The sequence continues at coordinate 8,870 of JAJOOO010006285.1, forward strand.
GATTTCTTTAAGAATATCAGGATTAATCAGATCTTGAACTTCTTCATGAGACTCTTTTATAGTGTCATCTTTACTTTTTGCACTTCTTTTTCTAGAATTTTTGTCTTTTGAACCCAATGGTCTTCCACGCTTCAGGCGTGTTTGTGATTCAGAAGCCATGACACTTGTAGATGGTCCTTTTGGGACGTCAATTCAGATAGGCACATTCACTGCAGGAATATGTGACTTTGTTATCTTTTTCAAATCAGTAAATGCATCTGGCATCTGATTTGCTATGTTTTGCAAATGGATGATCTTCTGGACCTCTTGTTCACATACAGGGGAACGTGGATCAAAATGAGATAATGATGAAACTTTTCATGCAATTTCGTTATTAAGTTCCTTTTTCTCTCCTCCTAATTGCGGAAAACTTGTTTCATCAAATCGACAATCTGCAAATCTTGGAGTGAATAAATCTCCTGTCAATGGCTCAAGGTAGCGAATTATGGAGGGTGAATCAAACCCAACATATATGCCTAGCCTTCTTTGGGGGCCCATCTTAGTGCGCTGAGGTGGTGCTACTGGCACATATACAGCACATCCAAAAATTCGTAGATGAGCAATAGTTGGTTCATGACCAAATACCAATTGTGAGGGAGAGTATTTATTATAATGAGTCGGTCTGAGACAAACAAGGGATGATGCATGTAAGATAGCATGACCCCAAACAGTAGTGGGCAACTTAGTTTTCATAAGTAGAGGTCTTGCTATCAATTGTAAGCGCTTAATAAATGACTCAGCAAGGCCATTTTGAGTATGAACATGAGCTACAGGATGTTCAACTTTTATTCCTATTGATAAGCAATAATCATCGAAAGCTTGGGATGTGAATTCTCCAACATTATCCAGGCGAATTGCCTTAATGAAATAATCTGGAAATTGCGCTCTTAATCGTATCATTTGTGCCAATAATTTTGCAAACGCCAGGTTGCGAGATGATAAGAGGCCCACATGAGACCATCTTGAAGATGCGTCTATTAGGACTATAAAATACCTAAACAACCCACTAGATGGGTGAATTGGTCCACATATATCCCCATATATACGTTCTAAAAATTGAGGGGATTTAATGTTAACCTTTATTGGTGATGGCCTAATAATCAATTTGCCTTGACAACAAGCAACACATGAAAATTCATCATTTGTAAGAATCTTCAGGTTCTTTAACGGATGTCCATTTGAATTTTCAATGATTCGTCTCATCATTATTGATCCAGGATGACCTATTCGGTCATGCCAAAGCACAAAAGTTTTCAAGTCAGTAAACTTCTGGTTTACGATAGAGTGTGCTTCAATTGTACTTATTGTTGCATAATATAAGCCAGAAGATAAAGTTGATAATTTCTCCAACACATATTTCTGGTCTGAGACAATCTTGGTAATACCAAGGTATTCAACATTCATTTCATTTATTGTCTCAACATGATATCCATTTCGGCGAATATCTTTAAAACTTAACAGATTTCTTGGGGATTTAGAATAGAACAATGCATCTTCTATAACAAGTTTTGTCCCCTTAGGCAAAAATATGGTAGCTCTTCCGGAGCCTTCTATTAAGTTTGAATTACCAGAAATTGTAGTAACATTTGCTTTTCTTCTAAGCAAGTAAGAGAAGTATTTCTCATCTTTGAATATGGCGTGCGTTGTTCCACTATCAATCACACAAATATCTTCATGATTGATCATTGATCCAAACAAAATTTGAGAGGTATCCATATATTCTTCAAGATAAAAGATATAAACGAAGTAAACATTCTAATATTATTACTAAAAAACATTACACAACCTTTTATTTATTTAAAAGACTAGGAAAACATATTCATACTAGTTCATACAAACGACTGAAGTGAAATATATTTATATTATCACAGACCCATCACCTATCAGGTGATCTATGTTTCCTTCAGGATTTTCAAAGAAATCTGCTATATCTAGATGCATGGGTTCAACATTATCTTCAGAGATAAAGTTGGCTTCTTCATTATTTTTCACCTCCTTCAGGGAAGCTTGATACAGCTCAACCAGGTGCCTTGGCGTACGATAGGTACGTGACCATTGCCCTTTTCCACCACATCGATAACATTTGTTGTCTGAATTTTTCTTCTGCACCACTTCATGCTTTTCATCCTTATTTTTACACTGCTGGTGGTGAAGGTTATTATTTAGTGCAAGACGATCACCATGATTGAAATTTCTTCCTCGACCACGGCCACGTCCACGACTAAGGCCACGACCTTTTCCACGCCTAGATTGATGAAAATTTGCCGTATTTACTTCAAAAAATGGCATAGAACCAGTAGGTCGACTTTCATGGTTTTTCATCAGTAAGTCATTATGTTGTTCAGCAACAAGGATATGTGAAATTAATTCTGAATATTTTTTAAATCTCATTTCTCGGTATTGCTGCTGCAGGAGCATACTCGAGGCAGGGAAAGTGGAAAATATTTTCTCCAGCATATCATGGTCAGTGATATTTTCTCCAGCATATCATGGTCAGTGATATTTTCTCCGCATAATTTTAATTGTGAGATGATTTTAAACAAGGAAGAGTTATACTCACTGATAGATTTAAAATCTTGAAGTCTCAAATGGATCCAGCCATAACGTGCCTGTGGAAGGACGACCAACTTCAGGTGGTCATATCTATCTTTTAAATTATTCCACAACATCAGAGGATCTTTAAAAGTGAGATATTCCATTTTTAAACCCTCATCGAGGTGATGACGGAGAAATATCATTGCCTTAGCACGGTTCTGATTTGATGCTTGATTCTTTTCTTGGATGGTGTCTGCCAGACCCATCGCATCAAGATGAATTTTTGCATCAAGTACCCATGATAGATAGCCTTTTCCTGATATGTCTAAAGCAAGAAATTCAAGTTTAGAAAGATTTGACATTATTTAAGAAATGAAAATTTATACCTTCCAGGCTTTTAAAGTCTTTATTTGAACTGGCAGAGACTCGTGCTGATAACGTGTTATAAAATAACTGTTAAGTAAATTAAGATTAATGAACTAAAAGGAAAACAAGTAAAAAGATAGAAAGTAATGTATTTCGTATCTCTTTTCATTTCGTGTAGTGGCTATTTATAGCCATGAGCTTAATGTACAAAATGTATAACTTGGCCATCTAATAGGTCAAGTGATGATATTCTCCTAATGAGAAAGTTCCACATGGCATGCACAATAGTTTTGCACACCATTACGAGTGATGTAAGCCTTCTAATAGTTGGAGCCCACCTGGCATCCAAAATTGTTTTACAACATATATATATATATATATATATATATTAAATACTTTGGATCAGTGGTCCATTTATTTCACTTCACCAAAAAGTCATACAAACAATCAGAAAATAAGCCCAAAATAAGAAATGTTCAGCTGACCCATATTAGGAAGTTTAAGACTAACTAAGTACTAGCCTTCCCCTAAAATAGGGTTTCCTAATTAGAGCTTCCCATAAATCCCAATCCTACTCTCTGCCACTCCGATGTTTCTTGTTCCCTTCTCCTTGTCGTTGCTCATTTTCTTCCTCAGGTCATTAATGTGCTTTATCCGTGGTTGTGGAAGTGTTGTATCAGCTAACAAAGGTATTTGCTTTTTGATGTTGTTCCACCTCCAACTAAACCAATAACTAACTTCATCTTTTTTCCAGATGTGAAATTCGGTGGAGGCGTTTGTAATTAAAGATGAACTTTTTGCTAGGATTTAACCATGACAGTCCTCCTGAAGGCTTTGAGGTATATCGACCTGCTGGATCGAGTCTGCACTTCGAGTGATTTATCGGTTTGAAATCCTCCCTTTTTCCTTGTCCTTTTTTGTGAGTTGAGGTAGCTCTAGGCTAGAAAGCTTCAATACAACTAGATCGTCTCTTAGAAGACAAAACTCTGATCTATACATATTATCGTTGTGTATTTCTGATTTGTAACTACACTTAGCTTAGTTTGTTGGCTTAATCCTCCCTGTTTTAATTCTCAATGACGGAATTTGTTGTTTGTCTATGTTAATGATCCATCTTCCTTTGCTTGGTAGATTGTAGAAACTTCTTACTTCTATCTTCTCTGTTTGATCTAGGGCCATATTTGCTAGATAGTCTGCGAACTGATTAGCTTTCCGAAATATATACATTATTTGAACTTGTTTCCTTGATATATTATGTTGTATGCCCTCTATCTTTTCCATTTGTGATCAAGGCATTTTCCACTGCTTTAGAAGCATGTGTTTGAGTGTCAACGAGTTTGTTTCTAGTATAATTTTCTTAAAGTTATGAGTATCACAAAATTGCGTCGCTTTCAGTACCCCTATAATTTCAGCCTCCATATTTGTTGCATCCCCTATGGTTTGGGCTTCTGCATATATTATATCTCCCATGTTATCTCTTATGCTGAAGCCATATGAACTTTGTCTAGGATTTCCCCTACATGCACCATCTGTATTACATTTTACCCATCCTATTACTGGTTTTTCCCAGTACATTATTCTATAATATAGTGTTGGCTTGTAAATACTAAGAGTGGTAAGTATGTCCATCCAATCCTGAGATCCTCCTCTAACCCAAGGATATTTTACTTTCATTAGCATTTGGACTGTGTGTTGACATTGCCCCAGTAGTTTAGCATATTTCACCTTCTTTCCATGTTTTCTAGCATTCCTCCATTTCCATAACTCCCACAAAATAATTGTTGGTATTTCCTTGAGGTTTTGCTTCTCCTTACACTGTCTTGGCCAGTCCCACTAAATAGTAATAAGTTGTTGCAAGTGAACTCTTTCGATGTTAATACCTGCACATGAAACAAAGTGCTTCCATAGCTTTTGGGCTATGGGAGCTGTTTGTAAAGGTGTTGCATTGTTTTCGCCTCTCCCACATTACAGTGGTAACATTTGGATGCCATATGTACTCTCGTTCTTTTAAGAACATCATCTGTGGGAATTCGCCTTCGCCATACCCTCCAAAAAAAGAAGGAGATTTTAAACGGTAGCCCCTTGATCCATAAATTATTCATTCATTCTTTCTCTTCTCTTTTCTGCCTTGTTAACTTGTTAACTGAAAAGTTGATCTAACAGTGAAGTCTCCTTGATTATTTCCCATTCACCATGCCTTGTCTGATTCAACCATGTTCATATTAGGATTAATAGTCTCCAGAATGTATTCCACCATTTCCTGAGATAACAATTGACTTAGTCTTACTGTGTCCCATTGACCATTATGGATCATCTCTTTAACCTCCATTTCCTCTTCTACTCCTTTTAATTTCTGTGTAATATAGAGCACCTTGCTTAGTCCAGTTGTCCAGCCAGAAACTAGTAGTACCTTCCTTCTGTTGCCTACATATTTCATGCTCCACATCTTCTCTGATTGTTACCATTTCCCTCCAGACCTGTGAGGCACCTCTATTTTGAGCCATTATGAGATGATGATTTTTATAATACTTATTCCACATAAATGTGCTCCACAAAGATGTCTGAGTTCTAAAAACCCACCATAGTTTAGCAAATAGGGCATTAGATATATCATAGAGGGATCTTAAGCCTAATCCTCCCTCACTTTTTGGGTAGAACATATCCATCCAAGTTACCCAATGTTTACCTCTTATTCCAGCATAGTTTCCCCCATAAGAACTTAGCAAAGAGCTGTTGGATTTGGTCTATAACACTCTTTGGTGGAGACATAGTAGATAACATGTAAATCGGAATCTATTACAGTACATGATTTATCAATATATATTTTCCACCAAACGATGGGAACCTGTTCTGCCATGAGAATATTCTAGCAGCAATCTTTTTTATTGAACCCTCAAAGTAGCTTATGTTCTTTCTTCCATAGTATATAGGAATAGGACAACCTAGATATGTGAACGAGAAGTTACCAGGCCTAATCCCAGTCAACTTCCTCAGTCTTACTATGATAATCAAATGAGTCTTGTCATGTAGGTAGAAAAAGCTATTTTCCTTGTTAATCATCTGACCCGATACTCTTTCATAATCCCTCAATACCTTCATCATTTGGATCACTGAATACTTGTCTCCTGAGCCAAATAAAATTGTATCATCAGCATATGCCAGATGATTAATTTTAGGGCTCCATTTGGGCATTCTGAATCCTCTAAAAGACTCTTGATCATTGAGTTGATTGAGGCTTCTGGATAATACCTCAGCAGCCATGATGAACAAAGTTGGAGACAGTGGATTCTCTTATTTTAGTCCCCTAGTTGAGTGAAAGAAACCATGACTTCGTCCATTAATCAGTACTGAGTACCAATTTGCAGAAATCAACCGCCAAACCATATCTATTATCATCTCTGAAAAATAAAACTGTCGTAGGACTTTAGTTAGGAATATCCAAGCTACTCTATCATATGATTTAGCCATATCCAACTTCACCACTACATTAGCCTCCTTGCTTCTTAAGTGTATATCCCTGATAATTTAATTTCCCGAGCCAATAATACATTCTCCGTGAATTTGCATCCGAAAAAGACAAGTCATATGCATTTATTTTATTTATAACTTAAAGTGTATATTCTAATTTTTATACTTATTACTATATCATAAATTTATAAAAAAACGTATTTAAATGGATAAAAGCATCTTAATGTTCAATTATTACTACTTTAATACTTGCTCTGTCGAATAATAGTTGTTCACTATTGACTTGACACGCTTTAAGAAATAATAAATGATAGGGGTAATTTTACAAAACTATCGCAATTAAATATTAATCATCCAAATGATTAAAATTCATTAAATCCAACTAAAAGAATTATGTCAACTATAAAAACTTCTTAAACTTTTCAATCCAATAACTACATTCTTAGATTCACAAGAAATCCAGTACGTTTTTCCTTGAAAATAAATTATGGTGTCAAACTTCTGATAGCTTTCAAACTCAATAATTATGACCGTTAAATCTTCAATCTTCACTTTTGAATCTTCAATATTCTGTTTTGAAGCTCAAACCTTTTTATCCACAATATTGGAGCCTTCAAATTCAATAATAATAGAACTTTTAAGTTTTTTTTTTTCTGGATACATTATCAAGCTCTTTTTTGTTTCTCTTTCTATTTCTTTAAAAATTATGCTTATAATATTATTGACAATTGAGAAAATTCTAAAAAAGTAATGCATATAGCTAGTGCTGGGTATTCGGTAATTCGGTTCGATTTTGGGTTTTTTCGGTTTTTGATTCTTGCAATAGGTGTACCGAACACTGAACCGAAATAATTCGGTTCGGTTCGATTTTTGTTAGTTCGATTCGGTTTTTGTTATTCAGTTTTTTGTTTAAAAAAATCAAATACCGGAGGCTGGTCACCGGTCGGCTCGCTGCCGCTGGTCGTTGGTCACTGAAATGAGAAATCACTAATTGCTGGTCGGCTGCTGTTGGTCACTGGTTGCTGATCGGCTGCTGGTCACGGTGGTCGCTTGTTGTGAACCAAGCTAGCTCTATAAGGGCCTATGAGTTAGAAGTGGTAAATGAGGTTGGGCCAAGTAAAATATGGGAGTGTTTTATTTGGGATCTAGGCCCAATTAGCATTTGGTTAAAAGGGAAAATGAGTTGGAAAGAAGGGTTATGCAAATTGTAAAAGAAAAGAGTGTTTCCTCTCATCTCCCTTCTTAGTCTAAGTTTCCCATCTCCTTCTATCTAGTCTATATTTTCTGCTCTTCTTTCCCTTCAGTTAAGTTTTCTCAATTTCGTTGTAAGGACGTTAGTCGTTCCCATTTCTCAATTGTATTTTGTGTTCTTTCGCGATTATAATATATATCCTCTTTGTGTGGTAACTTGAGTTGTTACATTGGTGCTTTCATTGAGAGTTACTCCAACAACAACAATGTTTCTGCCTAGATTCAGTGGCGACGACAACCCAGAGAGTTGAATTTTTCGGGCTGAGTTGTACTTCACATACCTTGGCTTCGATGCGAATGACTGGCTTCCGCTTCCTTCATTCTACCTTGAGGGTGAAGCTCTTGCCTGGTTCAATAGCTTATTTTGCAACAAGCTATTTTTGGATTGGACGCATTTTAAGGTTAAATTTGCTCAGCGTTTTCGCCAACAAGCCAACAACGAGGTGTCGGGGAATCTAGCTAATTCTTCACAGGTTCGTTTTGACGGTGTTAATTTTATCCCTAAATTTTCACAATCAGCTATGGTGTCTCCCCTTCCTGCTCCCACCCGTGTTCCGAAGTCCCCTACGTCTGCATTAGCCGACAACACTGGAAGCTCACAGGCACACCATGTGTTCGATAAATTGCCAGTGCAATATGTGGCATTGATTACTGAAAACAATACTGAGGTTGAACCTCCTGAAGACGTACATACACCACAAATTGAGAATGTCAACTCAGTAGAAGCAAATTTAGTACAGGAACCTTCTTGCATTACCCAAGATCAGGTGTTCGGTGAAATTTCACGCACAACAGTAAGTTCCAACGTTCATGATCTAAAAGTTATTGTCCATGAGATTGAACACTCTGCACTTCTTGTTGTGTTACGTGATACATACGGTTCTAATAATGAGGAGGAGGAAAATTCACACGATAATGTGCCTTTGTTTGCCAAATCCCCACTACGGAATACATCTGGTTTGATGGTTTCTCTTGCTTGCCAAGGAACTGTGATATCGACTGCAAGTGCTCGACTCGCTAAAATCGATTATTCATTTACTGATACTTTATGGCTTCGCTTGATTCCCTATTGGCATTATTCCCTTGAAGAAGTTTGTTGGGGTAACCGAAATGAAGTGTCGCCTTGCCTCGACTTTCGCTTATGCAAATGCATTTGGGTTGATACTGGGCAGGAGTGTACTCTTTCGGTAATCGGGTTTTCTTGTATAGGTGTTCACTGGAAGTGCGACAGTCTGGCTATGTCTATGCGAAGTGTGTTTGTGTTGGGTCGAATAACGGGGTCAAGTAAGGTTTCTTTCAAGGCATTGCTATACACTTTACATGTTGTGATAAGTGACGAGGTAGATACTGGTGCATTGATTTGCAAAAGGAATAAAATATCTTTACAGGGGAAAAAGCTTATTGAAGCTCTATGTCTTGATAACTCTTTTTTGGAGAATGAGATTTCCATTGCGCCAAGTGAAACGCATTATGGTGAAATATATCTTGAAGCTGAAAATGGAAAATCTGTTGAGGGATTCAATGGTCAATATAATTTGCATCAATTTCCATTTTTTCCTGCTGCTAATTTCCTTACTGTAACCATTCCCGCGACTGCAGTGGATCCTCATGTCTGGGGTCCAGGAACAGGTTTTGAGTTCAGGTCTCTAACAAGTTATACAATGTACAATGTGGAGGAATTGCTATTGTTGGGCTGTGCTGACAAGAATTTATCGATTATGTATTCAAACTCTATGAGTAGAGTGTGGGATCCCGGACAATCATGGTTTGTAAATTCCTACTTCTCCACTGAGTGCTCCATTATCTATCACTGCATTCTGTTCACATGTCCCTCAATTGCATATACAATAGTCGGCGATTATTGTGATGTAAAACATGAGGTTTTGGCAGCCAACTTCAAGCACATGTCAGTTTTAAATCTTCACTATATGATTGTGCTTGCTACCATGTTACTGGAGTGGAAAGTAATAATGTTAAGGAGTGGATATTGGGTGAAGGTTCAGGTTGAGAACCCTTCTGCAGGTTACACACTTTATGGGGTCATTGAGATGGTCGAGTGGGCTGCACGTCATAAATTACATCATAGCTTAGGTACTGCATTAGTTTTTGTTATCCTCTTGAGCAAGTGTATGGTTGCAGGGCAAGTTATAATGGAATTCCATTTGAGAATGT
>JAJOOO010006286.1:0-16574 GCA_029582685.1 Solanum piurae
CCTTTTCTTCATGGATGCCAATGAATCACCATTAAAGTATTTCAATATATTATAATATTTATACACAATTTTATAACATGCTTCATCTAATTTACATTGAACAATTACTTTTTTGTTTCAAAACTATCGGATCTTTGTCACTTTAGCCTAAAAAAGGGAAAAGAAAGACAAATCAAGAACAATAACAGATTTAAAGATGGAACACTATGATTGCTAACAATTTTAACAACAAAAAGAGTTCAAGATACTCATTAGATATATTTCTTCCGTGGATTTGGATATTGCACCAATTTTCTCGATTTTCCTTTGCTCATTTTGTTCTATTTTTTGCACGATCTCGTTCTAATTAGGGAGAGAGAAAATGAAAAAGGAAAAAGAGAAAAAGAACTGGAAAGGAGTGGAGGAAGGGAGAACGAAATGAATGGGGGATTGGGTGGGGGAAGATTAGGGAAGGTGAAAGATATGGGGTATTGGGTGGGGGAAGATTAGGGAAGGTGAAAGAAATGGAGAGGGGTGGGGGGAAGAAGAAAGAGTGAAGTTAATAATATTTAGTTTTATTTTTATTTTGTTCTTTTTATTGTATTTTCCTTTTTCTTTCAATTATTTTTATTTTAAATTTTTATTTTCACGCTCCTTTTTTGCGTGAAATCACGCACTTATGCCAACTAAACAATTAAGTTGCCACATAAGTTTGGTCAATGGTCAGAAGGGTTTAAGATGTTGAATTTTATTGAGTTAAATAAAGGGTTCAGTTGACAAAGAGGTAAGTAGAAAGGTTTAGAATACAAATGCATACAAGTACAAGGGTTTATCAGACAATTTCGCTCGAATAAAATATACAAATTTCACATTTTTTCGTGATTGCCCGAAAAATATCAAAAAATTTAATTCGCAAGAGTTCAAAAAATTCTCGAATCACACCAGTCACCTTAGAATATCGATACGAATAAAATATCAAAATTTCACATTTTTTGTGACTTCCCAAAAAATATCAAAATTTTTAATTCGTAAACTTCCAAAAATTATAAAAATACCTCAAAAAATTCTCGAATCGCACCAGTCACCTTAGAATATCAACACGAATAAAATATCAAAACTTCAAATTTTTTCGTGACTGCCCAAAAAATATCAAAAAATTTAATTCGTAAATGTCCGAAAAGTATAAAAATCAAGAAAAAGGCATAAAAACACCTCAAAAAATTCCATAATCGCACCAGTCACCTAAGAATATTGATACGAATAAAATATCTAAATTTCCCATTTTTCGTGACTTCCTGAAAATTATCAAAAAATTTAATTTGTAAATGTCCGAAAATTATAAAAATCAAGAAAAAGACATAAAACACATCAAATAAATTCACGAATTGCACCAATCACATTAGAATATCTATACGAATAAAATATCAAATTTTCACATTTTTTTGTTACTGCCCAACAAATATGAAATTTTTTAATTCTTAAACATCCGAAAAATATAAAAATCAAGAAAAAGACATTAAAACATCTCAAAAAAAATTCAAATCGCACCACTCACTTAGAATATCAATACGATTAAAATATCAAAATTTTAAAAAAAATCATGACTTTCCAAAAAATATCAAAAAATTTAATTCGTAAACGTTTGAAAAATATAAAAATCAAGAAAAAGACATAAAAATACCTCAAAAAATTCCCGAATCGCACCAGTCACCTTAGAATATCAAAACGAATAAAATATCAAAATTTCACATTTTTGTAACTGCGTAAAAAATAACAAATTTTTTAATTTGTAAACGTTCTGTAAATTTAAAAATCAAGAAAAAGGCATAAAAACAGCTCAAAATAATCCTGAATCGCACCAACCACCTTATAATATCGATACAAATAAAATATAAAAATTTCACATTTTTTCGTGACTGCTTGAAAATATCAAAAATATTAATTCATAAACGTCTGAAAAATATAAAAGTCAAGAAAAAGACAAAGAAACACCTCAAAAAATTCCCGAATCGCACATGTCACCTTAGAATATCGATACGAATAAAATATCAAAATTTCACATTTTTTCGTGACTGCCCAAAAAGTATTAAAAATTTTAATTTGTAAATGTTCAAAAAATATAAAAATCAAAACAAAGACATAAAAACAGCTCAAAAAATTCTTGAATTGCACTAGTCACATTAGAATATCGATACGGAAAAAAATCAAAATTTACACGATTCGGGAATTTTTTTGAGGTGTTTTTAAGTCTTTTTCTTAATTTTAATATTTTTCGCACGTTTACGAATTAAAATTGTTGATATTTTTCAGACAGTAACGAAAAAATGTGAAATTTTGATATTTTATTCTTATCAATATTTTAAGGTGACTGGTGCTATTCAGAAATTTTTTGAGATGTTTTTATGTTGTTTTCTTTATTTTTATTTTTTTCGGATGTTTAAGAATTAAATTTTTTGATATATGTCGGGCAGTCACGAAAAATGTGAAATTTTGATATTTTATTCGTATCAATATTCGAAGGTGACTAGTTCGATTCGAAATTTTTTTGCGGTTTATTTATGTCTCTTTCTTAATTTTTATATTTTTCAGACATGTACGAATTAAAATATTTGATATTTTTCGAGCAGTCATGAAAAAATGTGAAATTTTGATATTTTATACGTATCGATATTATAAGGTGACATGTGTGATTCGGGATTTTTTTTAGGTGTTTTAATGTATTTTCCTTGATTTTTATATTTTTCGGACGTTTACGAATTAAATATTTTGGGGCAATCATGAAACAATGTGAAATTTTGACATTTTATTCGTATCGATATTCTAAGGTGGCTTGTGCGATTCGATAATTTATTGAGGTGTTTCAATGTCTTTTTCTTTATTTTTTTTTTATTTTTTGGACATTTGTGAATTAAATTTTTTGATATTATTCAGGTCGTCACGAAAAAATGTTAAATTTTGATATTTTATTCGTTTCGATATTCTAAGGTGACTATGCGATTCGGGAATTTGTTGAGAGTTTTTATATCTTTTTCTTGATTTTTATCTTTTTCGAACGTTTAAGAATTAATAAATTTGATTTTTTTCGGGCAATCACAAAAAAATAAGAAATTTTTATATTTTATTCGTATCAATATTTGAAGGTGACTACTCGATTCGAGGATTTTTTTTAGGTGTTTTTATGTCTTTTTCTTGATTTTTATATTTTTCAGACGTTTATAAATTTAAATTTTTGATATTCTTCGGACAGTCATTAAAAATGTGAAATTTTGATATTTTATTCGTATCGATATTATTAGGAGACATGTGCGATTCGTGAATTTTTTGAGGTGTTTTTATTTCTTTTTCTTGATTTTTATATTTTTTTGATGTTTACGAATTAAAAATTTTGATATTTTTCGGGCAGTCACGAAAAAATGTGAAATTTTTATATTTATTTGTGTCGATATTAAGGTGACTGATGCGATTCAGGAATTTTTTGAGGCGTTTATATGTCTCTTTTTAAAAAAAATATTTCGGATGCTTACGAATTAAAACTTTTGATATTTTTTGGGCAGTCACAAAAAAATGTGAAATTTTTATATATTATTTCTATCGATATTTTTAGGTGACAGGTGCGATTCGAAATTTTTTTGAGGTGTTTTTATGTGTTTTTCTGGATTTTTATATTTTTCGGCCGTTTAAAAATTAAAATTGTTGATATATTTCGGACAGTCACGAAAAATGTGAGATTTTGATATTTTATTCGTATCGATATTTTAAGGTGACTAGTGCGATTCGAGAATTTTTTGAGGTGTTTTTATGTCTTTTTCTTGATTTTCCTATTTTTCAAACGTTTAAGAATTTAAATTTATGATCTTTCTCGGGCTATCACGAAAAAATGAGAAATTTTGATATTTTATTTGTATCAATATTCGAAGGTGACATGTGCGATTCGAGAATATTTTGAGCTGTTTTTATGTCTTTTTCTTGATTTTTATATTTTTCATACGTTTAAGAGTTAAATTTTTTGATATTTTTTGGGCAGTCACGAAAAAATGTGAAATTTTGATATTTAATTCATATCGATATTCTATGGTGGTTGGTGCGATTCAGGAATTTTTTTATGTGTTTTTCATGATTTTTATATTTCTTTGAAGTTTATGAATCAAATTTTTTGAGATTTTTAGGGCATTCCCGAATAAATGTGAAATTTTGATATTTTATTCGTATCAATATTATAACGTAACATATGTGATTCTTGAATTTTTTTGAGGTGTTTTTATGTCTTTTTCTTGATTTTATATTTTACAGACGTTAACGAATTAATATTTTTGATATTTTTCGGACAGTCACAAAAAATGTGAAATTTTCATACTTTATACATATCTATATTCTAAGTTGACTGGTACGATTCAGGAATTTTTCGAGGTGTTTTTATGTCTTTTTATTTTTTTTTATTTTTTTCTAACTTTTATGAATTCAAATATTTAATATTTTTTGGACAGTCACAAAAAAATGTGAAATTTTGATATTTTATTCGTAACAATATTGTAGGTGACAAGTGCGATTCGGGTTTTTTTTGAGATTTTTTATATCTTTTTCTTGTTTTTTATATTTCTTGGACTTTTATATTAAATTTTTTGATATTTTTCTTGCTGTCATGAAAAAATGTGAATATTTATATTTTATTTGTATCTATATTTTAAGGTGACTGGTACGATTCAGGAATTTTTGAGATGTTTTTATGTCTTTTTCTTCATTTTTATATTTATCGATTGTTTCCGAATTGAAATTTTTGATATTTTTCGACCAGTCACGAAAAAATTCGAAGTTTTGATATACTATTCGAATCGATATTCTAAAATGACTGGTGCGATTCGAGAATTTTTTGAGGTATTTCAATGTCTTTTTCCTGAATTTTATATTTTTTAGACGTTTATGAATTAAAAGTTTTGATAGTTTTCCGGCAGTCACAAAAAAATGTTAAATTTTTACATTTAATTCGTATCGATAATCTAAGGTGACTGCTGCGATTCAAGAATTTTTTGACGTGATTTTATTTCTCTTTTTTATTGTCATATTTTTTGGACTTACGAATAATTTTTTTTGATATTTTTGGGCAATCAGAAAAAAGTGTGAAATTTTGATATTGTATTCTTATCGATAATCTAAGGTGACTAATGCGATTCACGAATTTTTTGAGGTGTTTCTATGCATTTTTCTTGATTTTTATATTTTTCAGACGATTACGAAATAAATTTTTTTATATTTTTTGGGCAGTCACAAAAAAATATGAAAATTTGATATTTTATTTCAATCGATATTCTAAGGTGACAGGTGAGATTCGAGAATTTTTTTGAGGTGTTTTTATGTCTTTTTCTTAATCTTTATATTTTTCGGACGTTTACGAATTAAACTTTTTGACAATTTTCAGACAGTAACGAAAAAATGTGAAATTTTGATTTTTTATTCGTATCAATATTTTAAGGTAACTGGTGCGATTTGGGAATTTTTTGAGGTGTTTTTACGTATTTTTCTTTATTTTTATTTTTTTGGGACGTTTAAGAATTATATTTTTTGATATATGTCGGGCAGTCACGAAAAATGTGAAATTTTGATATTTTATTCGTATCAATATTCGAAGGTGACTAGTGCAATTCGAGAATTTTTTGAGGTGTTTTTATTTTCTTTCTTAATTTTTATATTTTTCGGACATGTACGAAATTAAAATATTTGTCATTTTTTGGGCAATCATGAAAAAATATGAAATTTTGATATTTTATTCATATCGATATTATAAGGTGACATGTGCAAGGCGGGAAATTTTTTAGGTGTTTTTATGTATTTTTATTGACTTTCATATTTTTCGGACGTTTACGAATTAAATTTTTTGTATTTTTCGGGAAGTCATGAAAATATGTGACATTTTGACATTTTATTCGTATCGATATTCTAAGGTGGCTTGTGCTTTTTGAGAATTTATTCAGGTGTTTTAATGTCTTTTTCTTGATATTTTTATTTTTTGGACATTTGTGAATTAAATTTTTTGAAATTATTTTGGCAGTCACGAAAAAATTTAAAAGTTTGATATTTTATTCGTTTCGATATTCTAAAGTTACTGTGCGATTCGGGAATTTGTTAAGATGTTTTTATATATTTTTCTTGATTTTTATATTTTTCGGACATTTAAGAATTAAAAATTTTGATCTTTTTCGGGAAGTAAAGAAAATATAAGAAAATTTGGTATTTTATTCGTATCAATATTCAATGGTGACTAGTGCGATTCGAGAATTTTTTGAAGTGTTTTTATGTCTTTTTCTTGATTTTTATATTTTTCAGACGTTTATAAATTTAAATTTTTGATATTTTATTCGTATCGATATTATTAGGTGACATGTGCGATTCGTGAATTTTTTGAGGTGTTTTTATGTCTTTTTCTTGATTTATATACTTTTTGGACATTTACGAATTAATTTTTTTTGATATTTTACGGGCACTGAGGAAATAATGTGAAATTTTTATATTATATTCGTATCGATATTAAGGTGACTTATGCGATTCAGGAATTTTTTGAGATGTTTTTATGTCTTTTTCTTGATTCTTATATATTTTTGGACGTTTACGAATTAAAATTTTTGATAATTTTTGGGCAGTCACAACAAAATGTTATATTTTTGTATTTTATTTCTATCTATATTTTTAGGTGACAGGTGCATTTCGGGAATTTTTGTGAGGTGTTTTTATGTCTTTTTCTTGATTTTTATATTTTTTGGACTTTTACAAATTAAATTTTTTGATATATCTCAAGCAATCACGAAAAATGTGAGTTTTTGATATTTTATTCATATCGATATTTTAAGGTGACTAGTGCGATTCGAGAACTTTTTGAGGTAATTTTATGTCTTTTTCTTGATTTTTATATTTTTCGGACGTTTAAGAAGTAAAATTTATGATCTTTTTCGGGCTGTCACAAAAAAATAAGACATTTTGATATATTATTCGTATAAATATTTGAAAGTGACTAGTGCGATTCGGGAATTTTTTGAGGTGTTCTTATCCTTGATTTTAATATTTTTTGGACGTTTGCGAATTAATTTTTTTGATATTTTTCGGGCATTCACGAAAAAATGTGAAATTTTGAATTTATTCGTATCACTATTCTAACTTACTGGTGAGTTTGAATAATTTTTGAGTTCTTTTATGTCTTTTTCTTAATTTTTATTTTTTTCAGAAGTTTACGAATGAAATTTTTTGATATTTTTCGGGATGTCACGAAAGAATGTGAAATTTTGATATTTTAATCATATCGATATTTTATGGTGACGGGTGTGATTCATGATTTTTTTGAGGTGTTTTCATGTCTTTTTCTTAATTTTTATATTTTTCCAACGTTTACGAATTAAAAATTATGATATTTTTCAGGCAGTAACGAAAACATGTGAAAATTTGATATTTTATACGTGATGATATTCTAAGCTGACTGATGCGATTCGAGAATGTTTTGAGGTGTTTTTAATTCTTTTTCGTGATTTTTATATTTTTTAGAAGTTTCCGAATTAAAATTTTTGATATTTTTCGGGCATTCACGAATAAATGTGAAATTTTAATATTTTATTCCTATTAATATTATAAGGTAACATGTGCGATTCTTGAATTTGTTGAGGTGTTTTTATGTCTTTTTCTTGATTTTTATATTTTTTGGACATTTACGAATTAAATTTTTTGGATATTTTACGGGCAGTGACGAAAAAATGTGAAATTTTAATATTTCATTCGTATCGATATTAAGGTGTCTTATGCGATTCAAGAATTTTATGAGGTGTTTTCATGTCTTTTTCTTTATTTTCATACTTTTCATACGTTTACGAATTAATTTTTCTGATATTTTTTGGACAGCCACAAAAAAGGGTGAAATTTTTATTTTCTATTCATATCGATATTCAAAGTTGACTGGTGTGATTCGAGAAATTTTTTAGGTGCTTTTACGTCTTTTTCTTGTTTTTTACATTTTTTGAACGTTTACTAATTAAATTTTTTGATATTTTTCAGGCCTACATGAAAAATGTGAATTTTGATTTTTTATTCAGATCAATAATCTAAAGTGACAATTGTGATTCGGGAATTTTTGAGATGTTTTTGTCTTTTTGTTGATTTTTATACTTATCAGACGTTTACGAATTGAAATTTTTGATATTTTTTGGGAAGTCACGAAAAAATTTGACATTTTGATATTTTATTTGTATCGATATTCTACGATGACTTGTGCGATTCGAGAATTTTAAGAGGTGTTTTTATGTCTTTTTCTTGATTCTTATATTTTTCGGACGTTTACAAATTAAAAGTTTTGATATTTTTCCGGCAGTCAAGATTAGATATCAAATTTTGACATTTTATTCTTATCGATAATCTAAATTGACTGGTGCGATTCAAGAATTTATTGAGGTGTTTTTTTGTCCTTTTTTAATTGTCATATTTTTCGGACGTTTACGAATAATTTTTTTCTATATTTTTTGGGTAGTCATAAAAAAATGTGATATTTTGATATTTTATTCGTATCGATATTATAATGTGACATGTGCGATTCGAGAATATTTTGAGGTGTTTTTAAGTCTTTTTCTTGATTTTTATATTTTCTGGACGTTTACGAAATAAAAATTTTGATATTTTTTGGGCAGTCACGGAAAAATATGAAATATTGACCTCTTATTCGTATTGATATTCTAAGGTGACTGGTGCTATTCGAGAATTTTTTGAGATGTTTTAATGTCATTTTCTTAATTTTTATATTTTTCATACATTTATGAATTAAATTTTTTTAAATTTTTTGGGCAGTCACGAAAAAATGTGAAATTTTAATATTTAATTTATATCGATATTCTACGGTGATTGGTGTAATTTGGGAATTTTTTTATGTGTTTTTATGTCTTTTTCGTGATTTATATATGTTTTAGAAGTTTACGAATTAAATTTTTTGAGATTTTTCAGGAATTTATAAATAAATTTAAAATTTTGATATTTTATTCGTATCAATATTATAATGTAACATGTGCGTTTCTTGAATTTTTTTGAGTTATTTTTATGTCTTTTTCTTGATTTTATATTTTTCAGACGTTTACGAATTAAAATTATTGATATTTTTCAGACAGTCACAAAAAATGTTAATTTTCATATTTATACATATCGATATTCTAAGGTGACTGGTGCGATTCAGGAATTTTCGAGGTGTTTTTATGTCTTTTTATTGATTTTTATATTTTTCCAACTTTGACGAATTAAAATTTTTGATATTTTTTGGGAAGTCACGAAAAAATTTGACATTTTGATATTTTATTTTTATCGATATTCTAAGATGACTTGAGCGATTCGAGAATTTTTTGAGGTGATTTTATGTCTTTTTCTTGACTTTTATATTTTTTGGACGTTTACAAATAAAAGTTTTGATATTTTTCCGGCATTCAAGAATAAATATCAAATTTTGACATTTTATTCGTATCGATAATCTAAGGTGACTGGTGCAATTCAAGAATTTATTGAGGTGTTTTTATGTCCTTTTTTTATTGTCATATTATACGGACATTTACGAATAAATTTTTTGATATTTTTCGGGCAGTCACAATAAAGTATGAAATTTTGATATTTTATTCGTATCGATATTCTAATGTGACTAATGTGATTCAAGAATTTTTTGAGGTGTTTCTATGTATTTTCCTTGATTTTAATATTTTTCAGACGATAACGAATTAAAATTTTAGATATTTTTTGGGCAGTCACAAAAAAATGTGAAATTTTGATATTTTATTTCTATCGATATTCTAAGGTGACAGGTGCAATTCGGGAATTTTTTTGAGGTGTTTTATGTCTCTTTCTTAATTTTTATATTTTTTGGACATTTACGAATTAAAATTTTTGAAATTTTTCAGACAGTCACTAAAAATGTGAAATTTTAATATTTTATTCGTATCAATATTCGAAGGTGACTAGTGCAATTCGAGAATTTTTTGAGGTGTTTTTATGTATTTTTCTTGATTTTTATATTTTGCAGACGTTTATAAATATAATTTTTTGATATTCTTCTTGGCAGTCATGAAACAGTGTGAAAATTTGATATTTTATTCGTATCGATATTATTAGTTGACATGCGCGATTCCAGAATTTTTTGAGGTGTTTTTATGTACGTCTCTTGATTTTTATATTTTTCGAACGTTTACGAATTTAAAGTTTTTATATTTTTCGGGCAGTCACGAAAATATGTAAATTTTTTATATTTTTTAAATATCGATATCAAGGTGACTGATGCGATTCAGGAACTTTTTGAGGTGTTTTTATGTCTTTTTCTTGATTTTTATATTTTTCGGACGTTTACGAATTAAATTTTTTGATATTTTTCGGGCAATCACAAAAAATGTGTAATTTTTATATTTTATTTCTATCGATATTTTTAGGTGACAGGTGCTATTTGGAAATTTTTTTGAGGTATTTTTATGTCTTTTTCTTCATTTTTAAATATATTTCGGACGTTTACAGATTAAAAAATTTGATATATTTTGGACAGTCACAAAATTTGTGAGATTTTGATATTTTATTCGTATCGATATTTTAAGGTTATTGGTGCGATTCGAGAATTTTTTGAGTTACTTTTATGTCTTTTTCTTGATTTTTATATTTTTTGGACTTTTAAGAATTAAAATTTATGATCTTTTTCGGGTTGTCACGAAAAAATAAGAAATTTTGATATATTATTCGTATCAATATTCGAAGGTGACTAGTGCGATTCAAAAATTTTTTGAGGTGTTTTTGTGTCTTTTCCTTGAATTTTATATTTTTTGGACGTTTACGAATTAATATTTTTGATATTTATGGGGCAGTCACGAATAAATGTGAAATTTTGATATTTTATTCGTACCAATATTATAAGGTAACATGTGTGTTTCTTGAATTTTTTTGACGTGTTTTTATGTCTTTTTATTCATTTTATATTTTTCAGAAGTTTACGAATTAAAATTTTTGATATTTTTCGGACAGTCACATAGAATGTGAAATTTTTATACTTTTATACATATCGATATTCTAAGGTGATTGGAGCGCTTCAGGAATTTTTCGAGGTATTTTTATGTCTTTTTATTGATTTTTATATTTTTCCAACTTTTACGAAATCAAATTTTTGATATTTTTCGGACAGTCACAAAAAAATCTGAAATTTTGATATTTTATTCGTATCGTAATTATTTGATGACTGGTGAGATTCGGGAATTTTTTGAGGTATTTTTATGTTGTTTTTTTGTTCTTATATTTTTCAGACGTTTACGAATTAAAAATTATGATATATTTCTGTGCACTCACGAAAAAATGTGAATTCTGATACTTCATTCGTATCGATATTCTTAGGTGACTGGTGCGATTCGTGAATTTTTTTGAGGTGTTTTTATGTCTTTTTCTTGATTTTATATTTTTCAGACGTTTACGAATTAAAATTTTTGATATTTTTTGGACAGTCACAAAAAAGTGTGAAATTTTGATATTTATTCATATCGATATTCTTAGGTGACTGGTGCGATTCGTGAATTTTTTTAGGTGTTTTTATGTCTTTTTCTTGATTTTTATATTTTTCGAACGTTTACAAATTAAATTTTTTGATATTTTTCAGGCAGTCACAAAAAAATATTAAATTTTTGCTATTTTATTCGTATCGATATTCTTAGGTGACTGGTGAGATTCAGGAATTTTTTGAGGTAGTTTTATGTCTTTTATTTATTTTTATATTTTCCAGACGTTTACGAATAATTTTTTTGATATTTTTCTGTGCAGTCCTGAAAAAATATAAATTTTGATATTTTATTCGTATCGATATTCTAATGTGATTGATGCGATTCAGGAATTTTTTGAGGTGATTTTATGTCTTTTTCTTAATTTTTATATTTTTCAGATTTTTACGAATTAAATTTTTGATATTTTTCGGGCAGTCACTAAAAATGTGATATTTTAAAATTTTATTCCTATCGATATTCTAAGGTGTCAGGTGCGATTCAGGAAATTTTTTGAGTTGTTTTTATGGCTTTTGCTTGATTTTTATATTTTTGAGACGTTTACGAATGAAATATATTGATATTTTTGGGGCAGTCACGAAAAAATGAGAAATTTTGATATTTTATTGATATTTTAAGGTGACAAGTGCAATTCGAAAATTTTTTGAGTTATTTTTATGTCTTTTTCTTGATTATTATATTTTTAGGGTACACACCAAAAAATGAGAAAGTTTCATATTTTATTCGTATCGATATTCTAAGGTGACATGTGCTATTCGAGAATTTTTTGACATGTTTTTATTTCTTTTTCTTGAATTTTATATTTTTAGGACGTTTGCGAATTAAAATTTTTGATATTTTTCGGGCAGTCACGAATAAATTTGAAATTTTCATATTCTATTCGTATCGATCTTCTAAGGTGACTGGTGCGATTCACAAATTTTTTGAGGTGTTTTAATGTCTTTTTTATTCTCATATTTTTCGGACGTTTACAAAAAAAAAATTGATATTTTTCGTGCAGTCACAAAAAAGTTTGAAGTTTTGATATTCTATTTGTATCGATATTCAAAGCTGACTCGTGCGATTCGATAATTTTTTGAGGTATTTCACTGTCTTTTTCTTGAATCCTATATTTTTTGGATGTTTACGAATTAAAAGTTTTGATAGTTTTCCGGCAGTCACAAAAAAATGTTAAATTTTGACATTTTATTCGTATCGATAATCTAAGGTGACTGGTCCGATTCAAGAATTTTTTGAGGTATATTTATGCCTTTTTCTTTATTTTCATATTTTTCGGGCGGTTACAAAAAAGTGTGAAATTTTGATCTTCTATTTGTATCGTTATTGTAAGATGACTCGTAGAATTAGGTAATATTTTGAGGTGCTTTTATGTCTTTTTCTTGATTTTTATATTTTTCGAACAATTACTAATTAAATTTTTTGATATTTTTCGGCAGTCACGAACAAATGTGCATTATTAATATTTTATTGGTATCTATATTATAAGGTGACAGGTGTAATTCGGAAATTTTTTGAGGTATTTTTATGTCTTTTTCTTGATTTTTATATTTATTGGACGCTTGCGAATTAATTATTTTTATATTTTTTGGGCATTCACAAAAAAATGTGAAATTTCGATATTTTATTCGTATCGATATTCTTAGTATTCTTAGGTGACTAGTGCGATTCGGGTTTTTTTTTAGATGTATTTATGTCCTTTTCTTGATTTTTATATTTTTCAAACGTTTACGAATTAAAAGTTTTGATATTTTTCAGGCAGTCACAAAAAAAATGTGAAAAATTTATATTCTATTTGTATCGATATTCTAAGGTGACTGGTGCGATTCGTGAATTTTTTGAGGTGTCTTTATATCTTTTCCTTGATTTATATATTTTTCGAACGTTTCCGAATAAATTATTTTGATATTTTTCTATCATTCGCGAAAAAATGTGAAATTTTGATTTTATTCATATTGTTATTCTAAGGTGACTGGCGCAATTCGGTTATTTTTTAGGTGTTTTATATATTTTTCTTGATTTTATATTTTTCATACATTTACATATTAAAAATATTGACATTTTTTGGGATGTCACGAAAAAATGTGAAATTTTGATATTCAAATCGTTTCGATATTCTAAGGTGACTGGTGCGATTCAGGAATTTTTTGAGCTGTTTTTATGTCATTTTCCTGTTTTTTATATTTTTCGGACGTTTACGAATTAACAATATTGATATTTTTCAGGAAGTCACAAAAAAATGTGAAATTTTCATAATTTATTCGTATCGATATTCTAAGGTGACATGTGCGATTCGAGAATTTTTTTAGAGTAGGTTTTATGTCTTTTTCTTGATTTCTATATTTTTATAAAGGTTACAAATCAAAATATTTGATATTTTTTGGACAGTCACAAAAAAATGTGAAATTTTGATATTTTATTGTATCTATATTTTAAGGCGACTGGTGCGATTGGGGAATATTTTGAGTTGTTTTTATGTCTTTTTCTAAATTTTTATATTTTTCGGACATTTAAAAATTAAATTTTTTGATATTTTTCAGGAAGTCACAAAAAAATGTGAAATTTTGATATTCTATTCATATCAATATTAGTAGGTGACTAGTGCGATTCGAGAATTTTTTGAGGTCCTTTTATGTCTTTTTCTTAATTTTTATATTTTTCGAACGTTTACGAATAAAAATATTTGATATTTTTCGGGCAGTGATGAAAAAATGTGAAATTTTGATATTTTATTCGTATTGATATTATAAGGTGACATGTGCGATTCGAGACTATTTTTAGGTGTTTTTATGTATTTTTCTTATTTTTGATATTTTTTGGGCAGTCACGAAAAAATGTTAAATTTTGACATTTTATTCGTATCGATATTCTAAGGTGACTTATGCGATTCAGGAATTTATTGAGGTTGTTTTAAGGTATTTTTCTTGATTTTTATCTTTTTCAAACATTTGTGAATTAATTTTTTTTGATAAAATTCGGGCAGCCACGAAAAAGTGTGAAATTTTATATTTTATTCATTTCTATATTTTAAGGTGACTGTGCGATTCGGGAATTTATTGAGGTGTTTTTATATCTTTTTCTTGATTTTTATATTTTTCAGACGTTTACGAATTAAATTTTTTGATATTTTTTGGGCAGGCACGACAAAATGTGAAATTTTGACATTTTATTCGTATCGCTATTCTAAGGTGACAGGTGCGATTCGAGAATTTTTGAGTTGATTTTATGTCTTTTTCTTAATTTTTTTATTTTTCAAACGTTTACGAATTAAATTTTTTGATATTTATCGGGCATTCACGAAACAATTTGAAATTTTGATATTTATTTGTATCGATATTCTAAGGTGACCAGTGGGATTCGGGAATTTTTTGAGGTTTTTTTATGTCTTTTTCATGTTATTTATATTTTTCCGACGTTTACTAATTAAATTTTTGATATTTTTCGGGAAGTTCAAAAAAATGTGAAATTTTGATATCTTATTCATATCAATATTCTAAGGTGACTGGTGTTATTCGGGAATTTTTTGAGGTATTTTGTTATCTTGATTTTTATATTTTTCATACGTTTACAAATTAAATTTTATGATATTTATTGGTCAAATATAAAAAAATGTGAACTTTTGATATTTTATGCAATTCGATATTATAAGGTGACAGGTGCGATTTGGAAATTTTTTGAGGTATTTTTATGTCATTTTCTTTAATTTTATATTTTAAGAGGTTTACAAATTAAAATTATAGAAATTTTTCGGGTGGTTATAATATTTTTTGAAATTTTGATATTTTATTCTATTGAAATACTTTGGTGACAGGTGCGATTCAAGAATTTTTGAGGTGTCTTTATGTCTTTTTCTTGATTTTTATATTTTTAAGACGTTTACGAATTAAATTTTTTGATATTTTCGGACAATAACAAAATATGTGAATTTTTTATATTTTACTCGTATCGATATTCTAAGGTGACTGGTGGGATTCAGGAATATTTTGAGGTGTTTTTATGTCTTTTTCTTGATTTTTATATTTTTCGAACGTTTATGAATTAAAAAAATTGATCTTTTTCGGGCAGTCACGAAAAAAAATGAAATTTTGGTATTTTATTCGTATCAATATTCTAAGGTGACTAGTGCGATTCGAGAATTTTTTGAGGTGTTTTTATGTCTTTTTCTTGATTTTTATATTTTTTGAACGTTTATAAATTAATTTTTTTGATATTTTTCGGACAGACATGAAAAAAAGTGAAATTTTCGCATTTTATTCATATCGATATTATAAGGTTACATGTTCGATTCGGGAATATTTTGAGGTATTTTTATGTCTTTCTCTTGATTTTAATATTTTACGGACGTTTACGAATTACATTTTTTGATATTTTTTGGGCAGTCAGGAAAAAAATGTGAAATGTTGACATTTTATTCGTATTGATATTCTAAGGTGACCTGTGCGATTCAGGAATTTTTTGAGGTGTTTTTATGTCTTTTTCTTGATTTTTATATTTTACGGATGTTTACTAATTAAAATTTAGGCAGAATGACCTGGGAGGCCCCTGTACTTGGCTTTGTTTGTCAGTTGAACCCTTATACTCATCATTTTGCCAAATGAACCCTTAAACTGAATGAAACTATATTTTTTAAACTCCTCTGACCATTGACCGGGCTTATGTGGCACTGAAATGGCTTAGTTGGACAAATACGTGACCCCACGCGTTTTGAAGCAAGTGAATACAATATTTTTATTTAAAAATTATCAAAATTATAAGACAAAACAATAATAATAATTTTTAAAAAAAAATATTGAAAACCTCCTTATTCTTCACTCCACTCCACCTCGCCCCACCCCCACTCCCACCCCTCCTCTCTTCTTCTTTTTCATCCCCCACTCCACCCCATCTTTTTTCTCTTCTTCTTCTTTAACCTCAGCCCCCACCCTCCCCCGCCCCTACTCCCTTTCTCTTCTTCTTCTTCAACCTCAGCCCCCATCCACCCCCACCCTCCCCGCACCCTACTCCTTTTCTCTTGTTCTTCTTTGATGTACACATTATCACAATAAAATCATCAAATTAAAATTGAAAAAAGTTTTT
>JAJOOO010006287.1:0-43134 GCA_029582685.1 Solanum piurae
TCTCCCCCTTGTTCAAAAGCTAATACTTTTTACTTATGAGCATTCGCCTTCAATTCAAGCAAAATAGGATCTTGGTCTTGCTTCTGTTTTACTTTTGACGCTAATGATGATTCTACCCCATTCATCACCACTACTCCTCCTTCTGTGGAATCCATTTGTCGAACTCATAATCGTGCAAGTCTATGCACATCTTTCGCTAACACTCTCTTTTCTTCCTCAACATGGGCGATACTACCCATAGACAATCTGCTTAAAGCATCATCAACAACATTAGCCTTACCTAGGTGATAAAGAATACTCATGTCATAATCCTTGAGTAATTCTAACCACCTCCTTTGTCTGAGATTAAGCTCTTTCTGAGTAAACACATACTGAAGACCCTTGTGATTGGTGAACACATCCAGATGCACACCATAAAGATAATGGCACCATATTTTCAAAGAAAATAATATGACAGCCAACTCTAGATCATGGGTTGGGTAGTTCTTCTCATGACTTTCAACTGTCTGGAGGCGATAAGCTATACCTTTGCCATTCTGCATTAACATACAACCCAAACTAACTCTAGATGCATCATAATATACAACAAAGTATTGCGTACCTTCTGGTAAGGTCAACACTGGGCAATAGTCAACCTCTTTTCAATTCCTAAAAAGCTTTTCTCACAAGCTTCAGACCATTGAAACTTCACAATTTTCTGAGTCAACTTGGTCAAAGGAGATGAAATAGATGAGAACCCCTATATGAACCTTCTATAATATCCATCCAAACCCAAGAAACTCCTAATATAAATTTGAGATGTGGGTCTAGGCCAATTTTGCACTACCTCTATCTTGTGCGTATCAACTCTAATTCCATCACCGGAAACTATGTTACTCAAGAATGCCACAGACTCAAGCCAAAACTCATATTTAGAGAACTTAGCATATAATTCCTTCTCTCTCAAAGTCTGAAGAACTATTCAGAGATGGCTAGCATGATTTTCCTCATTCCTCGAATAGAATAGAATGTCATCAATGAGCATGATCGCAAACATATATAAATAAGGTTTGAATACTCTATTCATAAGGTCCACGAACATTGCAGGTGCATTAGTTAAACCGAACAACACGACCAGAAACTCATAATGACCATAACGAGTCCTGAGTGTTGTCTTTGGAATATCACATTCCCTTACTCTTAACTGATCTTTCAACTCTTTTAACTCTGTTGATGCCATCCTGTATGGTGGAATAGATATAGGATGAGTATCAGAAATAATATATATACCGAAGTCTATTTCTCTCTTAGGAGGGAATCTGGGAAGATCATCTATAAAAGACTTCTAGAAACTCTTTTTACTACTGAAACTGACTGAATATGAGGTATCTCAACACTAGAGTCATTAACTCGGACTAAGTGATAGACACACCCCTTGGAAACTAATTTTCTCTCCTTAAGGTACAAAATAAAATGATCCTTAGGCACTGCTGAACTGCTACTCCACTCTATAACTGGTTCATTTGGAAACTGGAACTTGACAACTCGAGTTCTACAATCTATTGACGCATAAAAGGTATGAAGTTAGTCCATACCTAGAATGACATCAAAATCTACCATGTCTAACTCAAATAAATCAGCCATGGTACTCTTGTGATTGACGGAAATGGTACAATCACGATAGACTCTCTCAGCTAGAATAGAATCACCAACAGGTGTAGAAACACTGAAGGGCTCACTAAGTTGCTCAAGAAGAACATTAAAATTCATTACAACATACAGAGTTATAAAGGATAACTCGCTCCTGGATCTAGCAAAAAATAAACATCAAAATTAAATACTTGGATCATACCAGTGACAACATCTGGCGAATCCTCTTGCTCTTGGTGACTAGCGATGGCATAAAGACGGTTTGATCTTCCACTTGCCCCTGAAGTATCTCCTCTAGATACAGCTTGGTGGGGCAATTAAAGAAGACTGGGCTCTATTGCCCCCATTACCATTACCTTGCTTGTTCTTTAGACACTCTCGCATAAAATGACCATTCTGGACACACTTGAAACATCCAGTGGAGCCATCACGACACATCCCTGAGTGGTTCCTACCACACCTAGCACATGCAGGAGGCTTACTACCTCCTTGTGCCTTACTACCTTGCGAATGCGCAGGTCTAGCTCTGAAGTTATGAGAATTTTGACTATTGTACTCATATTTGTTCTTTGGTACAGGTGCACCAATAGATGATGGAGTAGGTCCCTTCTGCTTATGTTGGAAAGAAGACCGGTTCGCATTACTCTTTTGCTGCCCGGATTAATTCCCTGATGTCTTAACTCTCTTTTTCTTAAGCTCCTCCCTATCCCTTAGCTTGTCCTCCTCAACTTGTTGCAAATGGTGCATCAGCCTTGCTATGCACATGCCATCTATTAGCATGGCTGCCTTACTTTCCTTATTTGACAGAGGAGGCAACCCAATAACGAATAACCTCATCCTACTCCTCATGTCGGCAACCATCTATTTTCTTCTCTTAGCTTACGGGGAAAGAAACGCCTCATGAAAGCACTCTAAAAAATAGTCCAACTCACAATCGGTTATGCACAAGCACGAGTTAGAAAGAAACCATATAGATATGAACTCCATCGCACGACATGATTATGAAAGAAGTGAAATAGTTCCTAAATGTTACAACCTCCTAATTATAGATGTGGTGCACTTCACACCGATAACTAGGACTCTACAGACACGACTTCATAGACTCCCTAGGAATCTTGAACTCTATGTTTTGATACCAAGTTTGTCATGCCTCGAGCCTACACCCCAGACGTGGCTGGCACTTGAGAACCATTGCTGGTCCCAAGCGAACCCTTGCTGGTCCCAAGCGAACCCTTGGCCTAGCTTACTTACTCAGTGGAAGAATCTAAACATTATTACAATGATCAAATGCACTTACTCAATTGTTAAATAAAATAACTTAGAATATTTAAAAGTCAACACTCAACTTGGCCACAATGGCAACTCAAATCTTAACATATGAAATGATAATGTAAAGACAATTGAACTACTAACTGTCTATGAAGCCTCTAAAACAAAGAGGGATGTTGGGACAAGACCCCCGATCATCCTAACAATGAAATACTGAAAGCAAAGCAAAAGGAATCCTCTGGAATGCAAGGAGGCTCACCAACTGACTCAGAGTGCTCGACTGGATCAATGAGGCGCTGGGTGATGATCCTGGTTACCTATGTCTGCATCATAATAAGATGCAGGCCAACTGGCATCAGTACATTGAATGTACGAGTATGCGAGTTGGAATGCTAAACACAACATAGGCTTGAAAAGAATCTGAAAGGAACACTTACCTTGACTTTACTCAACTCCAGAATAACTTAACTCAATATAAAGCAATAAAGCATATGCAATATATAGAAAGCTTGTAAAACAGTGGAAAACAACTTAGTTTGTTAAAGAAAATGCAATAACAAAATCAACTTTAATCATATAATAAAGTAATATAGTTTCTGTGGGAGATACTCTAACCGACAACCATCACTATGAGCCTAAGTGGTGATACAACATCTTGCCCACGCTGCCAAAACTATCCTATACTTTGTCGTCATATAGAACGCCTCAACTAAGTGGATCCACTAGTCTATGCTAAAAATCACTTAAAGAATCATCTAAAAAGTATGACCCTTTACTACCCATGATGACTACATGGTTTATGGAGACTTGAGTTAATATGAACTCGCATCCCCATATTGGTGCTCAATACTACTCCAAAAAATATATTTAGCTCATATGTTTTAAAACAAAACTTTTTTCTTTGGTTTGAGATAATTACTCAAAACTTAGCTTAAAAGCTCTCTTGCAAAATCGTTGTTTCCCTTTCTTGTTCAATTGTGAAAACATTTTAAACTCTTGGGAATACTTAGATCCCATATAAATTTTGAATAAATGAACTCAACTCTTTACTCTTTGCTTAACTTAGAACTTAAGTCTTAAAATAAAGTTAAAACGTTTGTGATAGACTTTTCAAAACTTTATAAACGTCTCTTGACTTGCTTCTTAACTTCTAGACTTGACTCTTAACTTTCTTTGAATTGAATTATGGATTCAAAGTTCATGATCTCATGTTTATGGATGATTTCATGATGTTTTGACGTACCTTAGAGTGTCGGAATCAACTAGAAAACATAGGTACGTTGCTAAGGAACTAGTACCAAAAGGTAGGGGAGGAATGGAAAGAACTGGCGTCCCTGGTGCTCTAAGAGGCACGGGGAGCCAGCCCTTGAAGTTATGAAACTGACTTGGAGCGCTCTGGCTGGCGCGGCGCCCCAGAGGTCAATGTTCAGAGACCTTTCTTTGGGGCTCTGAGAGGCGCGACACCCCAAGACCCTCCCCAGGTGTTCCTCGACTTTTCTTCTCCATTTTTCATTTCTAAACCCTCTGATTTTCCTTAGTTCTTTCCCCAAACACTTAGAATCATTTAAACCGTCAATATATAACAGAGTCAACCCAAAATTACACCCGGAAACATGATTCAAATTTCAAGAAAACTCCAACAACACAACCCACAAGAATTCAAACGAATTTCATCAAGAACTCAAAGGATTTACTTTCAAATCTAATAAACTTCATTGAATTGAATCATGATTGGCGCGTTGGTGAATGAAACCAATGATATGTGATCTCACATACCTCGTAGGATCACCCCTTGATGAAATCCATAAGAGAAATCCTTTGGAACGATGATCTTGGCTCTTTTCTCCTTTCTTCTCTTACTGCGTTCTTACTCCAAAAACCCTAACTCTATTTTTCCAAAGTGTAAATTGAATCCTATCAGTTCAGACCTTAAAAATATTATCAAAAACGAATTAATTAAGTTGGATATGGAAAAGACCAAACTACCCTTCCAAAATTTGGATTGGACTTTCCTTAATCGAACAGCCCAACTTTCAATGGGCATATCTCACTCATACGAACTCGTTATTGCGCAAACTCAGCGGCGTTGGAAAGATAATTCAACGATATTTTCTACTGTGTCTGGAAAGACACCTAACTCATCCTAATCTAGGAGTTATGGTCGTTTGAAGTTGACCCAAAACTCATTCTTAACTTAACTTAAACAAATTTCCAGATTTTCATTGTTTCCTAAAATCACTATTTCCAATTCTTGACTTCTTCCTAGTTATTTCAATTTGCGAGATGTTACAGTTCTACACCCAAATTTAAGAAGAATATTTTTATATATGTTGGAGATTCTAAAATTAGCTACCCAAGTTCTTAGAAAGAAAAAGTTCTTCTTATTAAGCTCATATATGAAAATATTGACTTTATCTTAGGTGGTACATGATATTACCATTCGTGCAATTTGATCCTTGAGGGATTATGAGAAAAAGTTGAATGGAGGTTCTATTTGAATTTGATAGATGTCAACAAATGTTATTATGGGTGTTGAGTATTTTAAGCATAAATTATTTGTGACTAATAGTTTTAAAGATGAAAATGTTAATGCTTATATTTACTTGAGTGAATCATTTGATTTGTGACATATTAGACTTGTACAATTTAATTAATTTATCTTATTTAAAGTGTACACAAGGTATTATTATTATCAATTCTCAAGTAGTTTTCAAGGGTGAAATTTGTGTTAAACTAAACATATGAAGAAATTTATTGTTGTATTTTTAGAGTATCTATATTGTTAGAAGGCTCTTATTATTTTTGTGAGACTTGTATAAATAATGATTAAAGATGACAAATGTTGTTACATCACATTTATGGATATTTTTTCTAGACATACAAAAGTTTTTTTTTGTTCAGAATAAATATGAAGGTTTTGAAATTTTAATGTATAGATTTTATGTGTCATCCAAATCAAAAATTTTATGAACATTGAAAATGTTATACCTTTATTATGAAATATTTGAAAGTGTAGGGATTTCTTGTCACGATCCAAAAACTAAAGTCATGATGGCACACACCTCGAGAACCCCCAAATGGAGTGTAAGCTGAAAGAAAAATTCATACGAGACTCCTAAAGGGAAGTCAGGCCACAAACGATAAGAAAACAACAAAGAAGTTTGCAAAACATAGTAGCTTATGTATGAAGAGAATATAATACATGTCTAGATTAAGAAATACATCTAAAGTCTTCGAAAGGAAATTAAAGATTGTAATGATAGACAGAGACCAATGGCGATCTGAAAAGCAGGATCTTACCACAACACCGGAAGAAAAGAAACCACTAGATCTAATCAGCCGCTACGAAGACCACCCTTACTAGGTTATGCATCAAAAGAATAACAGAAGTAGGGGGTCAGTACAATCCAAATGTACTCAGTAGGCTAGACTGACTGAGTATAAACAACTAAGCAGACGTAAGAAATAAACTATGAAATGCTTTCACCTGCACGCAGAAAAGTCTCATTCCACCATCGGTGCTGCCCATTTATATTATAACGATGCTAATAAAGTAAACACAAAAGAGTATATATATTACTCAAATTAACATATAAGCAAGTTATACAACACAACACAACACAACAAAACTAGCCAATGTGATGGAATGTGATGATGAAATGACCGAATGATGTGAAGGAACCAAGGTCGACACACAACCTATCATATACACCTTTTCGAGCATTAGGTTCCAAACAAGGACCCATGGGGGACTCGCACTCCATATACCAATCTCATAATTTCAATATAATATCAACTTGCGACCTAGCTCGTGATCAAGTTTATAAGTAAGGTGTCACATTTCTTTCTTAAAAAGAGAGTATACCTCTACTTTATCACATTTCCATGAACAAGCATATGTTGCATGAGGATAAATGAATCACAACGTGTACATCATAAATGCATAATAAGCTTATCAAGAATTTCAAATAGTATCAAGTTTCAAAACTCAGCAAGTCAGGAAACACATCCTCAAATAATAGGTGTAGTGGAGGAATGCATTTGAAATCAGTCTTTACCACTTAGAAACAATTTATTTCATTTTAAAGTATTCAAGAAAACAACTCAAGCCCCTAACTCGGACATCTCAATGAAAAAAATAAGGATAGGTCACACGTCCCCTTGCTCAGGCAATTTCTCAAATATCACAAGTTTACAACAAAAATTAAAGGTATCACACAAGCTAAGCATAACAAATCGGCATCATACGAACTAAACAAGGAGGTGAACACTTAGCAACTCCTCAGATTCATACTACTACTCATTTCATATTTAACTTCCTAAAAAGGGTTAATTACTCATCATAGACTAAAAGAAGGATAGCCAAACCTACCTCAAAGGCCAAAACATCATCGAAAAACCAAAAATGAGCACTTCCTCAACCACACAATCATTGAAACAATCTATAACTATAAAGAATGGATAAAATTCATTAAAAAGAGTCCAATAATACCCATTTTGTTACAATTGGAAATTGGGGGTAAAATAGTCTAAAAATTACTTTAAAAACTGAAAGAGTAAAAAAATAGATTTTAGTTGAAAAACATGTTCTACAAGTCTAGAGAGATTCATGGTTGAAAAATCCATTATAATCGATCAATAAACGAGCTCTAAATCAAGAAAACATCAATTTTCTAACTAAGGGGAAAATCCCCAAAAGCCACATTGAAATTAAGATTTTGAAGTGTTTTGGATGCTAAATATTGATGGAATCAACAAGAAATTGATAAACAAAGCGTACCCACACAAATTTACACAAAAATGCTGCCAAGAATCGCATCCCCAAAGCTCTCAAAGATTGAAACTGGTGGAAATGAGAAAATGGAAAGAATCCCAAATTTAGGTTCTATCCAGGTGAAAAATGGTCATCCCGATCGCGAGTCACTAACTCTCCCAATCGCAAAGGCTAAGGAAACATGGTTCATCGCGATTGCAAACCTATGTGCCAGGATCACAAAGGTAATAGAGAAGAGACATCCCGCTCACAAGCCTAAGGGTCACGATCGCGAAGGTTTAAATGACATGCACTAGAAACTGAAAACCAACAACTCAATACAAGGAAAAATGCCCCCGAATGAACCCTCAGAAATCATTCAGAATTTCATAAAAACAAAATCGACATGCTACCCACTAAATTTGACATTATGAAACTCAATGGAATAATTAGATTTCAAAAAATAGGTCAAATGAAGGAATTACCCTTCCAAAACACTCTTAAGGAAACTCAACTTCTCGCCCAAATGAAAAAAAATAACCTAAGGCCTCAAAAACCTTACTAGCTAAAACTCGACGTTCTGGATGCGATGAAACTGATGAAATTATCCAACGCTCAGAACTCAAAATATTGACCAAAGTGAACCCTATCATGAATTCTTAACTCAAGAGGGGTCAAATCACCAAAATAACATAAGCATGAAAACGCTAAGAGAAATGGCAAAATAATCAATTCACAATTCAAAGTAAATTCACAAGACATGGAACATTTCACTATCAACCACTAAACATGCATTCGTCCTCGAACGTAAAGCAAAATAAGATACTTGAAGGGCAAAGGGGGAAAGCTGAGGGTATCTCCGATGCATGTCAGACGCCACTTCCCACGTTTCCTTCTCAACAGGTTTGGGTCTCCATCACACCTTCACTGAGTCAATATGATTGGATCTAAACTTTCTAGTCTGCCTATATAAGATATAGCAATCAGATCCTCCTTAAAGGATAAAGTTTGATCCAAAGCAATTGAGTCCCACTAAATTACATGAGGATCATCATGGCGATATATCTTAAACACCGAGACATGAAACACAGGGTGGACAACTGAAAGGATCAGAGGCAAGACCAACCCATACGCTACCTCGCTACACTTCTTCAAAATCTCAAAAGGTCCAATGAACCACATACTGAGATTTTCTTTCTTTTCAAACCTCATCACACCCTTGGTGGGTGACACCTTAAGCAAAACCCACTCACCAATAGAAAAGGACACATTCTAGACATGCCTATCTGCATTGCTCTTCTGCCTACAATATGCGGTCACAAGGCACTACTGAATCAATTTACCCTATCCATGGAGTCTCTCAACAAATCAGTGCCCCAAGGTACAACTCTAAATGAATTGAACCATCCAATGGAATATATACACCTCTTCCCATACAAATACTCAAATGGTTCCATCTGAATGCTAGAATGGTAACTGTTGTTATAAGCAAACTCCGCAAGAGGTAGTGTTGATCCATATGACCACCAAATTCAATGACAAAAGCCCGAAACATATCCTCAAGCAATTGAATAGTCCACTCAGACTAACCTTCAGTCTGAGGATGGAAAATGGTACTCAACTAAAGCTTGGTACCCATTTGCTCATGCATAGAGCTCTAAAAATAAGAGGTGAACTATGCCTCTCTATCAAACACAATAGAAATGGGCACCCCATGTAATCGAACAATATAACACCTCGGAATTTGGAAAAGAAAAAAAGGAAGTTTTTGGGTTGCAGGTTGTATCTACGGATCCCATCTATGGAACATAGAAGCTTCTACGGGCCGTAGATGGAAATCGTAGAAAGGAGAAAAAAAATTTCTAAAACAAAGTCAGTACCCTTTCTAAGGTTCACAAGGATGGTCCGTCATCCAATGTACGAGTCGCAGATAGGTCTCGTTAGTGTGTCCCATACTTAGTGAAATTTTTAGGGTTAAAGTTAGTTTCTACGGTGGGTGTCTATGGACCATAGGAAGACCTACGAGCCGTAGGAAATTTATGTCAAAATATATGTGATTTCATGGTCCCAATACTTGGTCTACTGTAGACCAATACGGACTGTAGAAAGTCCTACGGTCCTTAGGTCAGAATTGTAGGTCGAGTTTGGCAGTTATTTTAAAAGGGCCTTTTGGGTCTTTTTCTAATTGTTTAATCCTATACTATGTTGTTTTGATTTCTACCCTAATCCCTATATAAAGTTTTTAAGCCCCAAATAATGATTTTTGATTTATTCTCGCAAATTCTCTCAAGACTAAGGAAGAAAAAGAGGAGCAAGGGTTCATCCAAGTCTCCATTCCTCCATTATTTTTGGGTTCTACCATCAATGTATGTGGGTATTAACCCATAGAATCCATGGGGTCCCCAAGGTTTCCAATTCTCAATCTCAAATTCAATTGTTTAAGTTATGGTTTTTGTCCAATCTTTATGGGTTTCATCCAATTTTGATTGATTATTGTTAATTAAATCTTCTGATACTTTATTCAATGTTAATACATAATATTTAAATGAAATTATATTGACTCGTGCCTAAATTATGATTTTTCAACTATGAACCTATGATGAACTCGTGAATTTATAAATTATGAACTTATGAAGATATGCATTTTTTATGAAGTTATTGTAAATGAATTGGGGATGCTTTGAAAAGAAAGTATCAATGTTATTGTGAAACGTTTTCTCACAAGTTATTATAATCATGATTGTGAAAGGTATATCTCACATATGGATTCACATTGGTGAAAGGTTTGCTAATCTATGTTGAATTGTGTTAAATGATCTATTCTATACTTTAGTCTTAAAATAAGTTGATTGGTATTGATCATTGTCTTTCCTATGCTAAAACTATAGTTGACTTTTATCTATTATGTTGGAATTTAGACTTAGCACCGAGAGGGCTTTAAGGTGGAGGCTCAATTAGGGTAGTCTCTAGTAGCAACCTCTAGTCCCAAACTACGTGCCCCCCCCCCCCATAGGATTGTCTTAAATGACCTAGCTAGTGGATCCACATTACCAAAAGATGATATGTACGGATTCTACCTTGGCAAGTAGATTCCCCTTCTTTTGGTACGAGGGATATACCAGATTCCATGACCTAGCTCTATGGTCTTATTGTAGGTTAAAGCTAATGTCCCACAAAATTACTATGATTTTTTCAAGCTTTTCTTATGCCTCTATTTCAAATGAATTGACTATATCTTATGGTTTTCATGTTTTGCCTCCTTAAGTTAAAATTGTTCAAAGAATGATCATGTCTACATGCTTTAAACCATTCTTGTTATCATTTCTATTTTACGCATGTTTCCCAATACAGAATACATTCCATGCACTAATGCTTACTTTGCCTACATTATCTCATAAATGTAGGTTCTGACGTTCCTACCTCGCACACTCGTGGCTACACATCTATTGGGTGCTTCCAGTGATTGGTGAGTCCTCATGTTCCAAGGACCGAGATACTTTGTAGCTTTATGTCATTTCCATTTTTAGACTTTGTATGTGATGTATAGATTACGTCCCAATCAGTTTCCTTATGATGTATTAGATGGCTTTAGAGACTTATGTTAGACTTCCGCTTGTCCAACTCTTTTGATGTATAAAATGCTATCTTTTAAAGTCTTTATTTATTTTATCTTGTATGATGTATGCTAAGTTGATTGCATAGTGCCTCTCGATATGTTACGCCTAGGGTATACTTTAGGTCGTGACAAACTTGCTATTCAGAGCACAAGGTTCAAAAGATCCTAGAATGTCTCATAAGCCACGTCAAGTAGAGTCTTGTTCATGAGTGTGAAGCGCTCCACATTTATAAATAGGAATGTATAAAATATTTAGGAAATTCCACTTCTTTTATTATTCTATGTTTGTGCGATAGAGTTTTACTCCATATGTCTCTCTCCTAATCCTTATCCAAACTTTTTCATGATATAAACCCTCGAAGAGCATTCGTTAGGAGGAATATGAATGAGAATGTAGAATGATAAGCTCCTCAAGCTCCTCACCAATCTCTGAGCTCTAATGAATGAGATAACTTTGCTAGGGTAAGAACCACTAGCACCCGTCCACTCAACTCTCAAGACTCCCGGCATCGCTAAGGTCACAGTCTCAGCGTAACAATTCAGAATCGTATGATGCGGAGAGAGCCAATCCATACCCAAAATAATATTGAAGTCTACCATCCCCAAAATCATCAAGTCTACCCAAGTATCATACCTGGCCAAAGGAAAAAAACAAGATCGATACAATCGATCCACTAGTAGGGATTCAACCATTCGTGTAGAAACATTAACAGACACATGCATGCAATCAGACAACATATCAAACCCAACATCA
Organism: Solanum piurae; assembly: GCA_029582685.1. Taxonomy (NCBI): domain Eukaryota; kingdom Viridiplantae; phylum Streptophyta; class Magnoliopsida; order Solanales; family Solanaceae; genus Solanum; species Solanum piurae. The sequence continues at coordinate 12,022 of JAJOOO010006287.1, forward strand.
AAATAGATTGACAGATATGAGAAAGTAGATCCTAAATCAAACATTACATATGCATGTTGCTGGCAAACTGGGATGATACATGTGATCACAACATCATAAATCTCAGCCTCAAACATCCCTGGAGTAGCATAACCCTAGCAATCTCGGTCGCCTGCTGTTTGAGTAGAACCTCTACCACCACCCTACGAAGTTTGAGTACCTCTACCAGTAGTCCTGCCACCTCTATCGGACTGAACTCTACCTCTATCCCTGGCCGGAGGTGCTAAATCCCTAGCTGGAGCAGCTGAATAAAAATGTTGAGATTGAGTCAGTAGATGACACAGTCACATCATATTACTTGGATCCCCACAAGTATAACAAGCTCTTGGCACATATAGTTGTAGTTGGAAACTAGATGAACTACCATGGACACCTCGGCCAGAACTGTAAGATCCTCTGATGGACTGCCCACTCTTAGCTATTGGAATATAAGTATGAACAAACATATGGCGTCGGAAGGAGATACTACCTCTATGTGAACCTCTGCCTCCTAATGAGGCACTAAAAATTGACCAGAAGAACAAGCCCTCTTGGGCTCCCCAAACTCTTCTAAAACCATCAACTCTGCCTCTTTGGCGGTGCTCACAATGTACAGGAAGGAAGCCCCCGCTCTGGCTTCCTTAAACACATAAGACCTGACAGAGAAAGTCAACCCTCTCACAAATCGGCGAACTATCTTTGCCTCATCCGGAACAATTGTCATAGCATGCATAAAAATCTCACAAAAACAGGTCTCATACTTGGTCACAAACATACTACCCTGAGTCAAACTCTCAAACCTCAGACGACTCTCCTCCATCACGCTCCAAGAAATGAAGTGGTTTTGGAAAGCACTAGAGAATACATCCCACTCTATTAGAGGATATCCAACTGGTTAGACCTCACAAAATTCCTCCAACACTCTCAGGCGCGACAACGAAGTTGAAGTGCAACAAACCAGACACCACAAACATCTAGAATACCTACAACCTCAAGCATCTCAGGGCACAAAGCCATGAACTCATGAGCATCATCACTCTTACCACCCTGAAACTGGGTGGTTTCATCTTCTGAAACCTCTCATTGAACTGCTTCCCAACTATTTTTAGAATAACCTTAGGAGCAATCTAAATACCCATAACCACTGATGGAACCACTGATGGCTAACCTACCCGATCTTGAATACCCTTAGTCTGCTACTGACTTGGAGTCTACGCTCCAAACCCAATCAAAGAACCATGTAGTGTACCTATAGCACCACTATGAGAAAAGTTCTCTAACACACCAATAAACCTCAACAAAATCTCTTGAATAAAAGGGCTCCAAATTTGGAAGGAACCTGATACTCAGCAACATCAACCTGTAGATCAGAAACTTCTCAAGCTTTACCTTTGCCTAGTGTCGTTCCACGGGCACGACCTCTACCTAGTGCTACTTAACGAGCACGACCTCTAGATCGGACCCTACCTTTACACCTAGCTGGGTTCTCAACAATGAGCTTAGGGACTGCCTCCCATCTACCACTGAAAAAAGAAGCTCTTGTCCTCGACATCTGCCAAAACAACACACGGCAACTTAGCACCAGCGAAGGTAAACACATACGATAAGAAATGATGAATAAAAAGAAGTTCCCCAACAATATTTGTAGCCTCTTGAAGATAAGTACAGATGTCTCCATACTGATCCTCAAGACTTTACTTACACTTGGTTGGTACACACGTTAGACATATGAACCTGGGGCTTTGATACCATTTGTCACGACCCAAAAATGGACATGGTGGCACTTGTCTTTTCACACCAAGACAAGTCAGTCTCAACCTAACAAGAATTAAAGAAATGTGGAAAATATAAAGAAAAAGAACAAGACAAGGCGGAAAACTTCTTCATTCTAAACAATACCCCAAAATGTGGTTGTCACGTGTACAAGACACTAAATACATAAAGTGCGGAATATGAAATAAGTACAAGTCTCGATCTTTGTTTCTTAAGTAGAACAAAGTAAAAGAAAAAGGATGATAGAGGGCCCACCAAAGTGACAAACAAATACTTCTTCAATTCTTCAACAAGCCTCGAACTCAGAAGAAAGAGAAAGAGAAAGAGATCATGCGGGTCCGAGGTCAGAACTTACACAAGTGTTGAAGCAAGGGGTGAGTACTAACAACATGGTACCCAGCAGGTAGCCTACTAAACAAAGAACCTAGGTAGAAAACGAATACCCCTTACACTCTAACTAAACCTCCTCAACTACAACCTTCACAGAAATCAGCCCAACCTAGCAATTCTACAATACACGGATCACAAGGCATAATTTTCACGGTTCGATTATCACATGTTCAAAAATCAAATGAATCAAGTAAGTCAATCACAAAGTCAAATAGTTTAGTCACACACAACAAGTACATCAATCTCAGGTATCAAGAAAGTCACGCATATGCATCAAATGCATCAAGTCACAATAATCAATTTGTCACCAAAACCATTTCTCATCGGCACAATATCACCAGCCAAAACCATATCCTATCAGTTTTATATCACTAGTTAGAATCATTTCCTATCGTCTTTATATCACTAACCGAAATCATTTATCACCGGCTTTATAAATACTTTCCAGAAATAACCTCGGCATTAGTACACTGGCCGGCAACGACCTTGACATCATAAATCATCATATGTATCATCACAGTGTTCACAAAAATGCATACAAGCAATATCACACCACACAAAAGAGACAACAATATACACAATTCAAGTCCAAATTCATCCTTTCAAGCATTTCATCAATCAATCAACATGGATCACAATAAGTTAATTATTATAATCATGTTCATCACATAGACTTTTTTATTTCATCCCCTTTTTATTCATTTAGATATTACAACTGGACAATTTAAACCTTTCACCTTATCCCCATTACTCCCAACACACAAGTAATGACAGAAGTACATGAATTATACTAGAATACAAAGTTTAGGAAGCCACTTGCCTTAAATCAATCAACAATCACTCCAATTGTTGTGTCTTCCCCTTCCGAATCACTTCCAAAGCCACACATTCTATAAACAAGCAAGTTTTCACAATCATCTTTCGGAAACAACAATACCCACATCGATTTCTCTTGAAAAGTGGGTCAATGAACACAAACCCAATTCCAAAAATAAGGTTTGAATCCAAAATTTAATACTTGAAAACATTACTTAAGACTTCAGGAACTCATTAGGGAAAATCATTTTGAAAAAGAACTTAAAATCATATCACAAACTTCATTTTAAGTAAGATCTTAGGTTCTTGAAAAACTTCATCATTCACCAATCAAAATCTCATATTTTGATGTTAAAATGCATAATTAATCAATGGGAAAATGAGGGTTAAAGATCAACACAACTTATCGAACTTGATCTAGTATAGAAAACCATTCAAATTCGCCACCAAGGGTTCCTCAAGTTCAAAAATTGTGAAATGGGGATTAAACCCCAAAATTTCCACAAGAAAAACCTCTCAGTTATCGCACAAGAAACAAGGGGTTTTCTTAAGCAAATCCCGCTAAAAACACGGGGTCTGCCTTAAGCGAACGAGTATTCACTTCTGCAAAGCTCGTGATTGCGAACAAGTCCTTTGCAATCGCGAAGGTCAAGAGAGGTTGACCTTCGCAAAAGTGAAAAACACGTCGCAAAAGTGAGCCTCGTGAAAGAAAGCTCCTCTTTGTGATAGCGAGAGACACCAGATTTAGTCACCATAAATACATCAGCCAACTCTCAAAACATCAAAAGAACCCTCGATATTCATTCGGAACCCCGTACACATGAGCCAGATATGCAAATCAACTTTATCGATGTTCCGGACTCAATGGAACCATCGAAACACATTTTCGAGGTCTCCTTGACCCGACATCCACGAAAATCACAAGACACTAACTTAGTCCTTAAAAGGCTAAATCAAGCTCGAAACCTCTCAAAAATCAATAAAGACTGCACCTAGGCGTAAAATGATCCCCAAATCCAATGGAAATCTCAGAATTCCGATCTAGGCATCTGAACCCGAATATTGACCTAAGTCAACCCAAAGGCAAAAATTCTATAATTTCACAACTTAGGACCTCAAATCCTCAAAAAAAACTAGGAATCTGAAACCGACAACTTCCCCATATCATATTTCATATTTCGGGACTGATGGAATCGATGGAATTCCATTCTGACACTCGAAACTTCAAAAGATAAAGAAAACCATTTGCTTAATAACTTAGCCTTTCAAACTAAAAACTTACCAAATTCTCAACTTTTAACTCAAAGTTCAAAGAACAACATTTCAAACTCTATCAAAGAAGACTCGGATTCAAAATCGGAAGGACAAAAAGGTAAATTCACAAAACTTCTAAAAATGACCGACAAGGTCATTACATTCAGAAAGTTCAAACATGAGAGTACATGATTCAATAAGAATGATATTTCAAAACTAATGTTTGTTACGTGAAAATAATAAGTTTACCTCTATTCCACATTAGGATGGAAGATTAATTTGACCATAAGTATTTCAAATTATTATTGTTTAATTTACATAAAATTCTTTTAAATAAAGCATATAAAATATCTAACTATTTCAACTCTAATACCAGCACTTACAAACTAAAATTCCAACAAACACTTGAAAGTATGTCATTTGAATTCTTAACCATTTAAAAATTATAACTCTATGCTTCCCTCCAAAATTTTAAATTTAACCCCTTACAATGAAAACTAAAATTATTAGGGTGTTGGGTATCACCAAAATAGTTTTTACAACATATTTTTTTCTCATATTCCTCTGGATAGTGAAAATTATTTTATTTGAAAACAATTTTAAATATTAAATATAACGTTGGAAAATATTACTTAGTTCATATATTGACATGTAAAAGTTAATTGTTGTAGTAGCTCTTATTTGGCTGGATTAATGAATTTGTGCTTGAATAAATCAGATTTTTATTTCATCTGCCAAGAAAAAATTATAATAATTAAATTGAAAGAAAATCAAACCAAACAACTTATTTGATTAATCTTTTTAGTTTGTATGTTTAAACCTATTTCATTTACTTTTTTGAAGGGAAAATTAAAATTAACAGAATCGCTAACTGTCAAGACCCAGACCGTCGTGAGTGGCACCCACACTAACCCTCCGATGGGAGAACCATTCATACTAACTAGCTAACCAATTTAATCAAAGTACTAAAGCATTTAAGGTTAAGGAAGCAAGTTTAAATGCTAAGGAAAGAAATATAGTTCTCATAAACTCCAAATGAAAGTCTAACAACTTAAAACAAATGTGGAATAATACCTAGAACCTGAAAGTCAATGTACCAAAACATCTAAGGTTCAACCATAAGTCTAAACAAGAAAGGGGTGCAACCCCAAACTAACATAAGAAATATAAAGAACTAGTCTAAGTCCGAAATGTGGACATAAACAGAAGGAGAACTCATGGCAGCCCGAAAGAACTGGCTCACCCTTGAATTCGAAATGATCACTGATCTTCTAGACGAGGTCTGTCAATAGTCGTCTAAAGATGCCCTGTACTCAATAAGAAAGAGCAAGTGTAGTTTCAGTACACAACCATAGTGTACTGGCAGCTATCCCACTAAGTGCAACATACATAAGTCATTACAACATAATAATAACATGCATACACCGAACATATACAATATCAATATCATTGACAAATAACGTTCAAGTTCATAATTCCCAATTACACAGTTATGTCAAGTCAATGGTCCTCTCATGGAATCCAAACCCAAATTGTTACTGTACCGGTTCGTGGTACCCGATCCAATGTTTATGTCGGAACGTGGCAACCGATCCAAGTTAGTGTGTCGGAACGCAACATCTGATCATTCAACAAGCCACAATCACAATCACAAGTATATTCTCAAATCATACAATCAAGTCATGATTCATGGCATTCATCATTCATCTATCCACATTTATAAATAGTGTGATCAATAATGCAACATTCGCATACATACATGTATTATAATGAAGCAAGAACAAATATACATCACATAACATGAAATCACAAACATCACCTACCTTAAACAAAGCTTGAATCCCCTAAGAAACTTGATTCTTTCCTTTTCGGATTCATTCCGCTTGTTCTTGGTCTACAAACAATCACAATAATGTGAGGATCAATAAACAACACCTAATTATATCAATAATATCAATCACAGGTCAAACCCTTGATCCTCATACCCAGATTAGGGATTTTTCCACCATAATTTCTAGATCAAAACCATCCCCCATCGATAATTACCCATTAGCTTACGTTCTACGAATCGAAAAATGGACTTGGGGAGTTAAAACCTTACCTTTATCCTTAAGAATGGTGAAAAATGTCAAGAAAGCACTTGGGGCCGTCTCCTAGCTCTCAAAGTCAAAAAGTGCAGAATAAAATGTATTTGGGGTTTATTTCCGACTTAAGTCGCGTCTATCCAGCCACAGCGGTACCCACCCCGCTACAGCGGCCCTGCCCTGGCAGCAAAAATTCCTGCCATAGCGGCTTGCACGGAATAGTGAGCAAATTTAATAATTCCAACATCCCCATTTCACAACACACCTTTAACCAATGACACTCAGAAACTACCCGTTCACGCTAAGATCAGTTTTGGGCGTTCTACTCACCCGAATTCAATTCCGTAAAGTCATACGGGTTCCTTAACGTCTTAGCTACCTACTCATGTGATCAAAATCATAATTACATCACCAATTTTTACCAGATTTTCCTAGACCTTACTTACTCCGATTTCATCCAAATTTGGACTAGGTTGGGAAATTATAAGTTACTACAAAAAAGTTTTCCGGCTCAAAATTTTTCTCCGTTGGCTTTTCTAAAACGACGGGAACTGGTCATTACACTAACACTCTTAATCCCTTAGTAGAAACAAAATAATATATTTTTAGGTGAATTCTATTTAGTAAATTTATAAAAATGACTAACTATTCACAAGTCAACTTTTAAGATTAGTTATTTTGGGCGCAGCTGGTCATATCTAAATTTAAAATGTGTTTATCTAGAGTTAGTCGTTCTATAGTTTCATTTCAATTCGTGGTAATATTTAAGGATAAGTATAAGAAAGTGAGTTTAAATGTTATTTTTCATTGTTAAAAAAATGATAATAATCTATAATAGGTTAGCTTTGTTCATAATAATAATAATAATAATAAAAATGATAATAATAATAATAATAATAATAATAATAACAACAACAATAATAATAATCAATAAGAAGTAAATAAAAAATCTTATTTCAGATTCAAAACTTTTTTTAGTTTTATAAGCAAAATAGATAAAAGAAGACGAAGCGGGAAAAACATTGAATGTTGGGTTTATAAAATCTAAAACAAGTCATCATTGAGTTGTTCTTTTAAGAAATATCTTGAATTACCCTTTGACTATACTCAATACATTAAACTTGTTTCCTTACTTGTGCAAGCATTGTTACCATTTTTTGAAAATTTTGATCCTATATATTTCCATGGACATTTATTCAATCCTCACCAACTCATTATCAAATTCACCAAACAAAATCCTTTAGGAAAAATGCATTAGCAACAATCAATAAGCAAAATGGCTCATCAAGGCCTCACAAAGAGGCTTGCAGGTATTTGATATTTTCAATGCAGGTACTGTGATGAGGTGTTCACCTCAAGCCAAGGGCTTGGTGGGCACCAATGTAAGTACATGTCTGAAGGAACATGGATAAGATGTGAGTCCCATCAAAAAAATATTGTCCCTCCGCTGAAATCCCTGCCCTTTGTAATAGGTTGGGTGAACGTAAATCCACACCAACCATGTTACCCGGTCAGGGACGCTTTTATTGTTCCCGTTCAAAGATACATCTTGGTCATCCACGATCTATTTTTGACAAATCACAACTGGCCACGGTGTTGCAAGTGTCATATGGTTTTTCACCTAAATCTACACCCGATCCCTTTCTTATTGAGGCGGACTGTTTTATCCATTTTGTTAAAAATGTGGTTCCACATGGAATAAACATGGATATGAATGTTGGATTGGCCGCAAGATATGATACATCACTTCCATCATCCAGCGGGATTTCTAGTAGTGTTACTAAAGATTGAATTCGTGAGAAGGAGAATAAAGATCAAGAGGTCGTGTAGCTTACCTTAGAGATTCGACTTTAGATTTTTGAGTTACCATAGGTTGGGGCTTTTTTGGTTTGTTTTATTTTTATCGTCTTCATCTAATTTTTATTGCAATACTTGTTTTTCATTTAAGTTTATGTTTTTAGTCCTTTTTGTGGTTTCAGTTTTCATGTTTGTTATCCTTTATTTTTGTGTCAAATGTAATGGATGGTGTTTTTACATTATTTCTTTTGTTTGACCAAAAGAGTAATCTATCATTACTTGTATTTTATTAGCCAGTTGATCAAATTTTCAATTAGATTTAGTTTGACATTTATATGATTACTGATTTAAACTACTTATATCAGCATGGCTAGCTTCTAAAAATGATAACCAAGGGACAAATTAATTTTATCTTCTTCTTTTTTTAAAAAAATACCTTGGGATGATGGTAACAGAAACATGATAACAGTTGAATCAAGTTCTCATATAAAATTCTAATGTAGCTGTCAATTTATTTGTCAAGAGTGCAAACAATATTCATTAATTAGTCAACAATTAAACAAGATTTAATACAATGTGTTGTCATTACTAAGGGACCAAAACATATCTTTAGGTGTTTGCTATTGATACATTTAAACTATCTTTAAGTGAAAATCCATGATATCCCAAAGAATTTTTAGATTGTGACATGGTAGTATATGTAAGCTCTTAATTCATTTTAACATAGCAAAAACTATGTCGCCTTTCTTTATATGTTTATCTTATCAAAGCAATTACAATGTATTAGTGTTTGTGTTTCTCATTGTGGCTTCTTGTCATATACTGAAATAAAAAGAATGAGAACAATTATAAGTTTTTCCAAACCTATTGTGGTTTTATATGCAAAAATTGTTGGAAAAATGATTCTAATATCTCAAAAGAATTATTGTTTAGATTCATTCCTTGATATCTTTTTAATGCCTTTTGATATCTTTATTGTTATTAGACACCTAAACTTGATTAATAACCATTAATCAATCTATTCTCCTCATAATAACCTTAAATGGTTTTGCTGAATTGTTTAGTACCTACTCAATTCTATCTATTTTAATGTCTGCCATTAATATCAATTGAAATGGCAATTAATTCTACTTAAATATTTTCATTATGGTTATATGACTTTTGAACGTTCAAAATTGTTAGCCCTCTATCCATATATATATATATTCAACTTATCTTTGAGAGGCAGAAAAACAAAAAAAAAAATTCCAATATCCATTTGTACTAGGTTTTTCTAGCCAGATATTTGTTAGTTTCTAACTCCTAGTTTTATACTAGAAGAACTTGTTGAATCCTGGGGATACACATATACCAAGTGAAATATCCTTAAGGACGGTATCTGACACGCCTCAAGCTTTGATGAGTTCCGTACTAGTTTTGTGAAGAAGGTATTTTCCATAAGACTTACAACAATCGTAAGGATATTTACATATTATGGTCTTATGGAGAATACAAATTATAAAGAAGCTCTCATAAAAACATTAGAATCAAATTGTACTGGACATTTGTCACGAACCGAGTCTACACCCTGTATGTGGCTAGCACTCGAGAACCATTTCTAGTCCCAAAGTGAACCCTCATCCTGGCTGACTATGAGTGGAAGACTAACTCAAGAATACACAAGCTTAAAACTGAAATAAACTCCATAAACTCAAATACTCAATTTTGTAATAAACTGAGTAATACTCAATAGATGAACTAAGAGTTTGTAAAAACAACTCAAAGAAGATACATAATGAAAACTACTCGACTTTGTCTATCTATGAATCCTCTACTATTACAGAAAGATATTGGGAAAATACCCACGACATCTCAAAACTACTAACTGTAAGGTAAAGGTGAAATCCTCCAGAATATAAGAAGGCTCACCAAAGCTGACTGGAATATCACATGACCTCAACGAAACGGTTGTTGATGATCCTGAATACCTATATATGTATCATGAAATGGTGCAGGCCAAATGGCTCAGTACATGGAATGTACGAGCATGTAAGGGGAATTCTAATTCATAAACATAAGATTAAATTGATGGAAAAGAAACATACTTACCTCTTCTCAACTCATCTCACCTCAACTCAGATAAAATAGGGCTCAACTCAACAATCAGTTACTCAATTCTGACTCAAGATACTCAACTCAAACTCAAGATACTCAGCAACAATAAAAGATGCAATATCTGGAAAGCTTTTAGAACAATAGACAATAACTCAGTTGTATGCAAAAAAAACACAATAATAACTCAATTGTATGAAAATACAATGAAAACTTCGTTTGTATATAAAAATACAAAGTAACTCTATGGGAGATTCTCTAACCGACAACCATCACTGTGAGTTATGTGATCATACAACGTCTAGCCCATGTTGCCTGAACTGTCCAATACTTTGCCGGGGTATAAAACCTACTAACTAAGTGAATCCACTAGTCTATGCTAAAAATCAATAAGGAATCATCTAAAAAGTATGACCCTTTCTACCCACGTTGGCTACATGGTTTATGGGGGCTGTGAGTTGTCTTAACTCTCCCCCATATCAGTGATCAATACTACTCCAAAAATATAACTAGCTCATATGTTTAAAACCTATTAACTAAGTGGATCCACTAGTATATGCTAAAAATCAATAAGGAATCATCTAAAGAGTATGACCCTTTCTACCCACGTTGGCTACATGGTTTATGGGGGCTGTGATTTGTCTTAACTCTCCCCCATATATGTGCTCAATACTACTCCAAAAATATAACTAGCTCATATATTTAAAAACATAACTCTTTCTGTGTTTTGAGATTATTACTCAAAAATCTTTCTCTTAAAAGAGATGATACTCAAACTGCTCAAAACTCTTTTTGGAAATCTTAGTTTCCTCTCATCTTAAATGTAAAAACATTTGTTCTTGGGAGTACTTAGTTCTCATATATCATTTTAAGGAAAATGAGCTCAGCTCTACTCTTCCTCAACTCAATGCTCATGTCTTTAAAACAAGTTTTAAAACAATTTGTAAAAAGACTTCTTAAAATAGGGTTCATGCCGAATTATGGACTTGAACAACTCAATTCATGATTTTCAATAACCATGCATAGAATTCAACAATTGGAACTCAAAAACTCCATAACTCAAGGAATCAATGATACTACTCATCTCAAGAATGCTCGACTCGGTGGTTTCATGCGGAATTATGGGCATGAACTACTCAACTCAAGGGATCAATGATACTTCTCATCTCAAGACTACTCAACTCATAGGGTTCATGCGGAATTATGGGCATGAACTACTCAACTCAAGGACCTTCATGGGCAACGTATAATAGTCTGATGATTAGGAATATTATCCCAAAATTATTATGAACTCAATCCTCAAGACTTAGAACTTGAAGATACTACTCCTCCCAAGTTATGGAGTTCACACGGAATTATGGGCATGGACGACTTGACTCTAGGATCTCAATGATAATGTAGACTCATGAATACATTATCCTCCTTCTCATACTCACTTAGTCGAGTCTTCAAATAATTTATAATAATTATATAAGACTTCTTGAAATGACTCAAAGGAACTTTCTCAAAATAACTCGAAAGAACTCTCAAGACTTAACTCTTAACTCTACCTTGAATTTGAATTATGAATTCTTATGATTCATGTTATTAATGATTTCTTGATGTTAAGAAGTATTTAGAGTGTTTAGAATCAATAGGGATTGAAGGAACCCTTTTAAAGAACTCAAATCGGTAGTTGATCTCAAAGAATTCACAATTTAACTCAAAGACTTTCTTGAACTCTACTCTTAACTCTTCCTTGAATATGAATTATGAATTCAAGGATAATGATTTGATATATAGGATTTCTTGATGATTGGATGTAGGTTGGATAGTAAAAATCACTAAGAGAGCGAAGACATGTTTTGAAATATCGAATACGGAACGAAGAACGGAGGCGAAAAGGACCTGACATCCCTGGTGTAGCAGTGGCGCACCGCGCCAGCCCTCAGTTGACTGAGGCTGGTCTGGGGCGCACTCCAGGCGCAGGGCACTAGCCCCTCAGGTGAAACAAGGGTGGCGAGCCCTAGCCATGTTCCAGACGAATCCGACGAACTTTTCTTCAAATTTGTTTCAGCCTTACCTTGTCTAAACTCGAATGATTTCCTCCAAACTCTTTTGGATCCTTAAACCCAACCTAATTACAGCAAATTCTACACACAAAAAACCACCAAGAACAACACTCATTCGCAACTCTCACCTCAAGAACTCAAAAAGAACGTCATTATCAAAAATGAAGAACAAAACTTCAAGAACTCAACAAGATTATCAATATACTCAATCTCATGGATGAAATTCATAAAATAAACTCATGATTGGCGTGTGAGTGAACAAACCCAACACTATGGAAGCTTACATAACTCTTCGGATAAAATCTTTGGCGAAATCCCTCGAAGAATCGCAAGAATTTTGACGAATGCCTTGAACCTTCCCTCTTTTCTCCTATTTTCGCTTCTTTTCTCTTCTTGAACTCCTCTAAAAATCCTAAGAGTATTTTAGGAATAACTAAAACTGATTCCAATTAGTTTGGACTCCTAAAACCTTATTTAAAATGTTTAAATCCGATTGGGTAAGGATAAGACCAAAATACCCCTCACATTTTTGGGTAACTTTCCTTAATTAGACAGCCCAACTTTAAACGGGCATATCTCCCTCATACGAGCTCGAAAATAGCAAAGTTGGCTGCATTGGAAAGAGGATTACAAGACCTTTCATTTGATATCTTATGGGTCTCCTAACTCAACCTGTGCTAAAAGTTATGGTCGTTTGAAGTTTACACAAAACTTAGAAGAACTTAGGAATGACTTGAATGGACTCTTTTTAGTCTTTTTGGAACTCAAGGAACTACATCTAGCGATCTTTAAACTTAAGAAAATTTTAAATTCCTCCGTAAAATCTTACTCACAACAAAGGATGGTTCGAGTCTTAGTTCAAAAAAATTCTTGAGTTTTACAATATATCCCCCTTGGGATCATTCGTCCTCGAATAACGGCTGGACTGGGTATGAAATGGGGTTACTCTTATCATCTCTGCATTACTAACTAGAATTGGCCGCATTACTATTCCGAACCAACTAAGGACTCTCATTTAGCTATTTCTCATAGTAAAACCTCATCCTGCTCTTCCTTCTTATTTATAACTTTAGATGGAATTATCACACTATCATTATCACGATAAGAACATTAACCTTCTACTTCTAACATCACTCCACTACTAAAAGGACCTCTGAAAAGCTATCTCCCATACACTTTTGAGATCATTACTATCTTATTCTCAACACTTGACTTGATTTCTCATCCTATCATCTCCCCCTTAGGTGTAAGGTGACACTTGGAAGCTATGGACCTATTCCATCATCTCTAAACTGGTCTACATCCCCCTTTTCACAAATTAAGTACTATTTTCCCACTTATTATACCTCGTTACTTAATCAGTTCTATAACCTTCTGAACATCATGACCCTCTCAAACAAATCATAAGCCTAGTTTAGATCTATCACTTCATGAATACTCTGTTCTCTTATTCAACACATGTATTTAGTCTCATCTAACATGATGGCACATCGACATAAACTCTATTTTGGTAAAAAAAATATACTCTATCTCATGCAGACTAGTAACTATTCCTCTTCCTTCTATCGAGAACTCTCTACAACATTATTTTTCCTTATTTGACTCATAAATGAACTTATCACTTATAACTGACCAGGTGCATGATTGCAATAACATAATTTGCCCCATCACTATCTTATTTTCATAGATTACTGAACCTCTGCATACTTTTCTCTTGACTTAAGGGCACTCTTTACTACTACTGCTCAAAATCTTGTAACTCATGCTACCATTTTGGATGAGAATACTACCCAAGCTCTAAACATACTTCCTCATAAGGATCCCAGCTGAAACAGAGAAGTGGAGAAGAGATTACAACTATCTTTTAGCTAAAACGCACGATTCATATGAACATGAGCGTATTCCTTTGAAACTGAACATTTAACTCAGTCATGGGCTTCTCTCAAGCCCCCTGTAAAGTCTCATGAATTCCTCATGATTTTGTTAAGAGAAACTCATCGATAAAGAACTGACTTTGCTTTTCAACCACCTTGAGTATGAGGGGTAGTCGAATGGATGTGAGAATGCACAAGTTAGAGTAAGTTCCTTATGACACAACTCTATTCCACAATTTAGAGTATGAAAGAAGGGAAACTTTTCCAAAAATGTGTGTAGTCCCATAATTATAAAAGTGGGGCCCTCAAAACCATAAAAAATAACCTATTGACACGGCTTCCTAGACACCCTAGGACACTTGAACTCTGGTTCTGATACCAAGTTTTTCACGACCCGAGTCTACACCCTGGACGTGGCCGACACTCGAGAACCATTTTTGGTCCCCAAGCAAATCCTCATCCTGGCTGACTATGAGCGAAAGAATAACTCAAGCATACAAAAGCTTAAAATTGAAATAAATTCAATCAATTCAAATACTCAACTTTGTAATAAACAGGGCAATACTCAATAGATGAAATCAGAGTTTGTAAAAACAACCCAAAGAAGATACATACTGAAAACTACTCAACTTTGTCTATCTATGAAGCCTATACTATTACAGAAAGATAGGGACAAGACCCACGACATCTCAAAACTACTAACTGCAAGGTAAAGGTGAAATTCTCTGGAATATAAGAAGGCTCACCAAAGCTAACTAGAATATCACATGACCTCAACGAAACGCCTGTTGATGATCCTTAATACATGTATCATCATCATTAAATGATGCAGGACAAATAGATCAGTACATAGAATGTACGAGCATGTAAGGGAAATTCTAAAGCATGAACTGGTGGAAAATAAACATACTTACCTCTTCTTAACTCACTCAACTCATCTCAACTCAACTCAATGAAACATAGTTCAACTCAACTCAGAGAAAATAGGGCTCAACTCAATAGTAAGATACTCAACGCAGTAAAACATAGTTCGACTCAACTCAGAGAAATAGGAATCAACTCAAATATAAGATACTCAATTCTGAGTCAAGATACTCAACTCAAACTCAAGATACTCAGCAACAATAAAAGATGCAATAGCTGGAAAGCTTTTAAAATAATAGACAATAACTCAGTTGTATGCAAAAAAAATACAATAATAACTCAATTGTATGAAAATACAACAATAACTTGTTTGTATATAAAAATACAAAGTAACTCTATGGAAATTCTCTAACCAACAACCATCACTATGAGTTATGTGAGCATACAACGTCTAGCCCACGCTGCCAGAACTATCTTATACTTTGTCGGGGTGTAGAACCTATTAACTAAGTGGATCCGCTAGTCTATACTAAAAATTAATAAGGAATCATCTAAAAAGTATGACCCTTTCTACCAACGTTGGCTACATGGTTTATGGGGGCTGTGAGTTGTCTGAACTCTCCCCTATATCGGTGCTCAATACTACTCCCAAAATATAACTAGCTCATACGTTTAAAAACATAACTCTTTCTGTGTTTTGAGACTATTACTCAAAAATCTTTCTCTTAAAAGAGATGGTACTCAAACTGCTCAAAACTCTTTTTGAAATCTCAGTTTCCTCTCATCTTAAATGTAAAAATATTTACTCTTGGGAATACTTAGTTCTCATATATCATTTTAAAGAAAATGAACTCATCTCTACTCTTCCTCAACTCAGTGCTCAAGTCTTTAAAACAAGTTTTAAAACAATTTGTAAAAAGACTTCTTAAAATAGGGTTCATGCCAAATTATGGACGTGAACGACTCAATTCAAGGTTTTCAATAACCATGCATAGAATTCAACACTTGGAACTCAACAACTCCAGAACTCAAGGAGTCAATGATACTACTCATCTCAAGAATGCTCGACTCGGAGGTTTCATGCAGAATTATGGGTATGCACTACTCTACTCAAGGACTCAATGGTACTTCTCATCTCAAGACTGCTGGACTCATAGGGTTCATAACGAATTATGGGCATGAACTACTCAACTCAAGTACCTTCATGGGTAACAAGTAGTAGCCCCATGATTAGGAATATAATCCCAAAATGATTACGAACTCAATATTTAGAACTTGAAGATACTACTTATTTCAAGAAAATCAAGTTATGGAGTTCACACATAATTATGGGCATGAACGACTTGACTCAAGGATCTCAATGATAATATAGACTCATGAATACATTCTCCTCCTTCTCATCCTCACTTACTCTAGTCTTGAAACAATTTATAAGTAATTGTAGAAGACTCCTCGAAAAGACTCAAAAGGACTTTCTCAAAATAACTCAGAAGAACTATAAAGACTTAACTCTTAACTCTACTTTGAATTTGAATTATGATTTTTCGATGCTTAAAAGTATTTTAGAGTGTTTAGAATCAATAGGGATTGAAGGAACCCTTTTAAATAACTCAAATCGATAGTTGATCATGAAGGATTCACAATTTAACTCAAAGACTTTCTTGAACTCTACTCTTAACTCTTCCTAGAATCTGAATTATGAATTCAAGGATCGTGACTTGATATATAGGATTTCTTGATGATTGGATGTAGGTTGGATAGTAAAAATCACTAAGAGAGTGAAGAAATATTTTGAAAGATCGAATACGGAATGAAGAACGGAGGCGTAAGGGACCTGACATCCCTGGCGCAGCAGTGGTGCATCGCGCCAGCCCTCAGTTAATTGTGTCTGGTCTGGGGCGCACTGTAGGCGCAGGGTGCAAGCCCCTCAGGCACAACAGGGGTGCGACGCCCCAGCTACGTTCCAGACGAATCCGATGAACTTTCTTCAAAAAATTTCAGCCCTACCTCATCTAAACTCGAATGATTTCCTCCAAACTCTTTTGGATCCTTAAACCCAACCTAATTACAGCAAATTATACACCAAAAAATCCACCAAGAACAACACTAATTCGCAACTCTCACCTCAAGAACTCAATAAGAACTTGATTATCAAAAACGAAGCACAAAACTTCAAGAACTCAACAAGATTATCAATATACTCAATCTCATGGATGAAATTTGTAAAATAAACTCATGATTGGTATGTGGGCGAACAAACCCAACACTATGGAAGCTTACATACCCCTTAGGATAAAATCCTTGGCGAAATCCCTTGAAGAATCGCCAGAATCTTGACGAACGCCTTGAACCTTCCCTCTTTTCTCCTCTTTTTTTATTTTTTTCTCTTCTTGAACTCCTCTAAAAACCCTAAGCGTATTTTAGGAATAACTAAAATTGATTCCAATCAGTTTAGACTCCTAAAACCTTACCAAAAATGTTTAAATCTGATTGGGTACGGAAAAGACCAAAATACCCCTCATATTTTTGGGTAACTTTCCTTAATTGGATGGCACGACTTCAAATGGTCATATCTCCCTCATACGAGCTTGAAAATTATCAAACTCAGCAGTGTTGGAAAGAGGATTCCAAGACCTTTCATTTGATATCTTATGGGTCTCCGAACTCATCTTGTGCGAAACGTTATGGTCGTTTGAGGTTGACCCAAAACATAGAAGAACTTAAGAATGACTTGAATGAACTCTCTTTAGTTCTTTTTGGAACTCAAGGAGCTACATCTAGCGATCTTTAAACTTAAGAAAATTTTAAATTCCTCCGTAAAATTCTACTCACAACGAAGGATGGTTCTCGTCTTAGTTCAAATAAAATTTGGGGTGTTACAACATTGAAGATGGACAGTATCAATATTCTTTCACTTGATATATTTTGTGTAACAAATGTATCTAAAGTACCAGGTACGCGTAATTGAACTGATATCTCCTCAATTTCAATGCTTTAATACCTTTTCTCATGAGAATATAATCGATGAACTTTGGCCTCAATGTGATATATATAATCTCCATTCAATTTTTAAATTATTAATGATTGTATATTCTTTACTGATATGAGCTTTTCTATTAAAAATGTATGGCATCTTATTTTGTGAAACACTATTTATTTTGCTGAAGGAAAAGAAAATTAGTTAATTGAATAGCTAATGCATATGAAAGTTAGATCTTCCTAGGCGCATGTGGGATGAGAAATGAGTTGTTCCATATACTCTACCTTTTTTGATAATATTTTGTATCAAGATTTAATGAGGTCTTTGGTTCTGGAGTTATCTGACCCTCATTGGGTACAAGAAAAGGGACAATGGTGGAAATATTTTTGGCAACTATGATTATTATTTTGTGTGTGGCAATTTAAGTCATTATACACCTCAATGTAGTAGGAGATTCGGAGAAATGATAATTTTTGTAAGTAATATTAAATTTGATTAAGCGGATGACAAAATTATTGTGGTCATTTTTCAAATGAATTTTGTGAGCAATGTGAGAAATAGAGTGTTAGACTTTAATGTTGTTGGACACACTTGTGCTAACTAAAATTATTTTGCGTTTTACACCCAAATTGAAGAAGTAATTTTTTTATGTATGTTGGAGATTCTAAAACTAGCTATTGATTTAACGTTTCAAGCACACCTCATCCAATTCTAGGAAAAAACTATCGTTAGTCAGTATAAAACCCAACGAAGAGTTGGGGTTGAACCCACAGGGAGTGGTACGTGTCTAAAATTCAATTAAGAAGTACAAACATGGTCTAAATGTTATAGGAATAAAAATTATCGAAAACATACAAATAAATCTAAAAGGGTGACAACGAATGTCAAATGGGGATTTGGATAGGCAATGAACAACTGAAACAATAATGAAAACAGGGGGAAAATAAAAATATAGAGAGGAGGTCTTAGGATGTGATCGATTATAGGCTAATTATGTTATATAGGTGATTGAAATCTAATGATGATTTGCTGAAACATTGTGGGTAGGCTGAACTTTAAGTGCAATAGTTTTCTCTCGAACAACTATTACGGCTCAGGTGATTTCTTTCGAACATCAACAAGCTTAACAAGATAACCAGCCCACAACCTTAATACATCCACTCTCTCGAGCTAGATGGGTAGGAACCAATTTAAAATTCACTCTCTTGAGTTGAACCCATATTGACCCAATTCCCACAAATCATTAATCAAAAGCTTTGGTACTAAAACCTCTTTCTAAAGCAAGCTAAGAACTCAAAATTAGAATTGCATTTGCAACTACAATTCATAGATTAAAACTCAGCTAATGATTAAACCCACATTAAAACAACAATTTCATGATCAGACAACAATACCCATACGATAATTAGACAAATAAACACATGATCACACCCCAAGAATTGAGATTTTAGCTACTCATCATAAAAACAGAGAAACAATTACCAAATGCATTATTCATGATCTGGGTAAGAGTCTCCAAGCCTTTACAATGATTTCCAAGAATGAAATTCAAAGACCACTTTCCAAATCCTCCAAAATTATACAATTCGAACTCAAAAATTAAGAGAAAACTCTAAGTCAAGAATGGGAACTGTAATACCTGGGAGAGAACTCCTCAAATTCCATTTAAAATCTAATTTATAGTTTCCTAAAATTTAGCCTAAAAGTCCAGTCGATGGATTAAGTCGCACCTCACCGAACCGATTGGCGATCCGCCGATTGTCCTCTTACATCGCCATTTTAAATTGGTCTTCAGCACCTTAGATCCTGTAACTTTGGGTAATCCAATTTGTTGTCGCGAAACCGATCGGCGATCTGCCGACTACCCATTTATGTTGCCCACTTGGTTTTTCCCCAGGGTTGGCATGCTGGAACTTTAGGCGAGCTAAAGAGCCACTCGGCGGTGCACCGAGTGGTCTTGGCGATCTCCAGGATTGTTTTTTCTTCACTTCCTCAGCTCTTTAGTTCCTTTTTGTCTGGTTATGTCCTTGCCCTGCTCTTTAGCCTTCATAGTTGTAAATCAACACCTTAATATCACTTTAGAGCATAAATTAGGCATTTGAGGACACTAGTACTATCAAAACAAAGCCCTAAATGATTCTAAATCTCGGACTCATCAACACCCCTGACTTGAGCTTTTGCTTGTCCTCAAGTTAAACTCAAGATCAGTAGTTCAATAAGGATGTCTACAAACAGTGTTGCATAAGACTCAACATAAATGCACACAACAAGGTTCAAATTACTCATACAATGATCAATTGTGCACTCAAAGTTTCAAATTGTGACTCACCATCATCAAGAGTACTCAAGCTAACAATGCTTGCTTCAAAATGCAAGTTCAAGCTCAACAAAGGTATTCAAATGCCCTCACAACAAAGATGATTCCATATTCACACAGAATTTCTCAACAATTTAAGGTTCCGAAATCATATACAACTCTCACACTCACAAAGATGAACACATGCATGACTTCACCTATAGGCTTGCCCCTATTTTCCAATCAACATTAGTTTCAGCTAACTCAAGATCACAAAGGTCTTTGCAAGGCTTGTAACGGGGTTGAGTGTAAAGGTATGGTCATTTAGGCTTAGTGGTTTCTACCTTCATGAAGTATGGCCTGAACATCACTTTCCTTTTTTTCTTTTAACATTTAAAACATGCTAATAATCCACCTCATTATTCAACTTCATATGAACCACCGAATACCCCTTCTTTTTTTTGCAATTTTCACTACTTTATTTCACAACTTTTTTGTTCTTTTTCTTTTCTTTCTTCTTTTTCATCCCCCTTTTTTTTTACATGGAGGGATCACATCTTTTTCAAATCAATCCATACAAAAAGGGGGAATTTTTCACACTTTTTGACTTTCTTCGCTTTTCACCACACCCCCAACTTAGGCTTTTGGCCTAAGTTGGCTATTTAAACAAACCATACTTCATAAAATTTATGGGTGGATGAATAAAGAAAGGTCACAATTGCTCAAGTTTCTTCCAAGAAAAAGAGGTAAGGCTCAAAAGGAGTCAATCAGGGTTCACACTTCTCACAAGGCTGGCCACAAAGAGGTATGTAGTCAAATAGGCTCACTCTTTAACTTTTTGCCTAAGATCATGTCTATTGCTTTCATCACTCAGTCAACAGGACCAACGGGACAAATTCTAGGTGTCATCATGCACAATGTTCAAGGTAATCTCACCACACAAGGCATTGATACAATTATCAAACAAGACTCCACACTTTCTAGTTATCGTGCAATGTTCATCACAAGAGAATTATTCGACAATCGACTAGTCACAACGAGATGCTAAAAGTTCACATATTGCCTATGTAACTTTGTTTGCCTCATCATAGCCACATATTCATTTTGTTCAATTAGGAGCACTATCCAAGTCATCGGTATTGATCACAATCGACACTCAAATTTACACAAGAACAGCCACAATCACACACAAAAGAGGTGGAAATTTTTTAAAATTTGGTTCAAAACCATTTTCACAAAAACACGGGCCACAAGGTAAACCATCCACAACATAATTCAACAACCAAGATATATATCAAAACCAATAAGCCCAATATCCACAAAATAGCCACAAGAGGTAGGTATGGAAATACCTCACCCCACCCAACAAAATATGTAGTTGTCCTCAACTACAACTAAAACAAAAATAGTGTATAAAAAGTAATAGAGAGGGAGGTGGAAAATCATCCTGCCAGGCTAAGCCTGGGTGAAGTCTGCATGTCCGTCACTCCATATGTTTGGGCATCAGTGCCTGGGGTCTCATCAGCCTTAGCTCCACAGGAGCCCACGATGAATACATCGCTCAAAGAGACCTGAACACTTGAATCTACCATGGCCTACTCTAAGTCAGTTAGGCCCTCAAAAATAGCCTCATCACGCACGCCAAGCTACTCCTCATCAGTCTCGACCTAGGACTCAGTAGCAACATTTTCCCTAAACTTATCTCCGGTAGTAGTCAGAGGCACATCATCATGAGCTGGAATATCTGCACTCTGGTCATCTGGGATCTCCACCATCTCAAATACTGAAGTAAAGTCTGTGGACTTCAGATGGTCCACATCCTTCCTCAGTCCAATAATATCGACCTTCAAGGCTGTCACCTCCTCAGTAGAACCTTGGCCTCTTTCACAAACCTCTACTCTCGCAGTGAATGCATCGATATAAGCCTTGAAAGGCATTAATGCAACAGTAATAGCTCTCTCAATCATCCTAGGAACTTCGGCCTCTAGCCGAGAAGCACGCACATTAGCAGAATGGGCTAGGTGCCCCATTTTGAGAAGCATGGCCTGTGTGATTGGAGGCTGGAAGGCAGAAGTACCAGTAGCAGATCTAGGGGGTGGGGGAGCAGCAGAAGAACCAGGAGTGTCTGAAGTAATGGATCTAGAAGTACGTAAAGGCCCAGTGGTCAGAGTAGGCAAGACTGCCTCTGCAGGTAGTGTATCAATGTCAACCTCCAAGGATGTGTCTATCGGAGCTGCTCTCATCTTATTAGCCTCGTCCCATGTGTACTCGGCCTCTATACACCGGATGTCGATAGAGGAGGTAGGTGCGATCTCAACATCCCTCTTCTCATCTCGAAGAACACCAGCTCGATGACATAATTTTGTGATTAATACCGAGAATGGAAGAGATGTCTGGCGCTACTTGGCCCTCAGCGCAATCTCCTGTTCAATAATCAACCCCAAATTTAGATGCTTCCTGGCTATGATAGATCCAAGGCAGGCCACATTTGGGTGGCGGAGAATGGACCCATTCTTCGACGCCATGATCGTGCTTCTAATGAATCCAAACCAACATCTACCAGCTATATTTAAGTCCTTCTTCTCTATAGGTGCTCCGGCCTCAATCCACCTCGCGGTGGTGTCTGAAATTAGGGGGGATAGCCAACCCTTCAGGTCATTCAGAGTCTTTGTAGTAATCATACTCTGGTACTCGTGCTCGAAATCTATAGCCCTCTCAAACACAGCATTGATATCATCGATGTTGTATCTAACTTTCCTCCCTCAGACCATCACGAAGTCCACCAGCTTGAAGGCACTAGCCTTCTTTTTCCCTTGAGGCACCAGGTCACGTAGGCAGCATAGAACTCCCAGACCCATGTAGGAATGTATGGGACATGGGGCCTGGTGAAGATCTCAAATATGTGGAACATGAGAGTGTCCCATACTATTGTATATCTGTCCACCACACCATATGTGGACAGTCTCTTCTCCTGCAAGATGGTCCTCAATCCCTCTACATTTAGTTTGTTGAGAGACCGGGGAGGAGGACCCTAAACTGGTGGTGCTGGAACCACCATCTGTGCCGTAGGAGGTACTGGAGCTGAAGCTGGAGGGGTCGGCTCTAGAATCCTAGATGGATTGTGATGAGCTTTGGAGCGTAACTCTTCTTTTCGGGTCTGTAATAACTGATCATCCTCAGGCTCAGAGAACGAAGACTGAGAATCTTAGGACTCTCCCTCACTGCCAGAGATGTACTACTATGTCTCAGCTATGGGAGCCTTACCCTTCCCCTTTCCTTCTTTTGAAGGTGGTTTCCTTGCCTTGGCACTGGAAGTAGTTGCTTCCTCATTTATGATGACTCCGCGTGCCCCTTTTTGGGGTGGCATGCTACTATCAGTTGAGTTGGTTCTATCCATACATACAAAACAATAAATAAACACTTAGAACAATTTCCAGAAAAATGCAGAAAATAGGTTGCAGAAAGACTCGCCGAATTGCTCGACGAGTCATCGAGTTGCTTTGGCGAGCCTAATCGGGCTCGCCGAAAAAACCAGCACAAAAAATTTTAAAATCCAAGACCGTTCGGTGGTGCTCATGGTTATTCAGTGAGCTAGAAGTAGCCAGTCGAAAGTTACAGTGTATTTTAGGGGTTAAGGGCACAGAATGGCGATCAAGAAGTCCTTTTGGTGAGTCACCAAGTGAACTAAGGCATTTCGCCGAAAGTTACAAAATTTAACTTAACAAACTAATGAAATTAAAGGCGATCTGTGGGGGACTTGGCGAACCGCCAAACCACTCGGCAAGCTCGAATTGGCTCGCCAAATGGCACTTTGTGTCAGATTTCAACCCCATTTTCAAAATTAACCCACAGCCTCTGAATTCAAAATTAAACATAAACACTATGCGATTCAATCAAGACTCATACTACCCATGCCCTCGAGGTACTCAAACTTTCCTCGATTTGGCCAAAATTGGCCATTTGACGTTTCTTGCCCTTAAGAATGATGTCAAACACTCGATCATTGGACAAACTATGTCATTTAGCACAATCTAGGGTTACTTAGACTTCACCCCACTAGACCTGTCACACTCCAACCTACACCCTGGGTGGGATTGGCACTCGAGAACCATTGTTAGCCCCAATTGAACCATTGGCCTGGCTTACTTACTCAGCGGAAGACTCTAAGCATTATTACAATTATCAAATTCACTTTACTCAACTCTTTGATAAAATAACTAAGAATGTTTAAAGGTCAAACATTCAACTTGGCCAAAATGGGACCTCAAGTCTTAACATATGAAATAATAATGTAAAGACAACTGACTACTAATTGTCTATGAAGCCTCTAAAACAAAAAGGGATGTACGGATAGGACCCCCGATCATCCTAGCAACTGAAAGCTAAACAATTATTAAAGAGACCCTTCGGAAAGCAAGGAGGTTCACCAACTGATTGTGAGTGCTCAACCTGATCAACGAGGCGCTGGATGTTGATCCTGGTTACTTGCGTTTGCATCATAAGATGATGCAGACCAACTGGCATCAGTACATTGAATATACGAGTATGCGAGTTGGAATGCTAAACACAACTTAAGCTTGAAAATGATCTGAAAGGAACACTTACCTTGGCTTTACTCAACTCATGAATAACTCAACTCAAAATGCAGTAAAACAACAATAATAGTGCAATTTATACAAAGCATTTAGAACAGTAAATAACAACCCAACTTGTTAAAGATATGCAATAACAAACTCAACTTTACTCATATATCAAAGTAATATAGTTTCTGTGGGAGTTTCTCTAACCGACAACCACCACTATAAGCCTCAGTGGTGATACAACGTCTTGCCCATGCTACCAGAATTCTCCTATACTTTGTCGTCATATAGAACGCCTTAACTAAGTGAATCCACTAGTCTATGCTAAAAAGAAACTTAAGGAGTTATCTAAAAAGTATGATCCTTTACTACCCATGATGGCTACATGGTTTATGGAGACTTGAGTTAATATGTATTCACGTGTCAATATCGGTGCTCAATACTACTCCCAAAATATACTTAGCTCATATGTTTGTAAAACAAAACTTCTTTCTTTGGTTTGAGATAATACTCAAAACTTAGCTTGAAAGCTCTCTTGGAAATAGGTGTTTCCCTTTCTTGTTCAAATGTGAAAACATTTTAAACTCTTGGGAATACTAAGTTCCCTTATAACTTTTGGAGAAATGAACTCAACTCTTTACTCTTTGCTTAACTTAAAACTTAAGTCTTAGAACAAAGTTAAAACATTTGTGAAAGACTTTTGAAAATCTTTAATGAACTTGTCTTGACTTGCTTCTTAACTTCTAAACTTGACTCTTACCTTTTCTTGAATTGAATTATGGATTCAAGGATTATGATTTGATATAGGAAAGATCTCATGATGTTTAGGAGTATTTTTAGATAGTTAAACATGAGAAAATATCAAAAAATACTATCTGAGGGCAAGTCCGCGACGCAGAGATGTATTTAAATTTTTGGTTGCAAAAATCCATTTTGAGGCAAAATGTCTTGTGACCACTCCGTGACGCGAAGGAATTTTTCCCAAATCTGGGGAGCAGGTCTGCGACGCAGAGCCAGTGCCCAGATTTGCCCGACTAATTTTGTTCTTCTTTTTCCATCCCCAATTCGCTCAAACTCGGTTCTTTTTCCCAAATTCTTTTTAGATACATATACCCAGAAAATGTACCTAAGAACCTAACTCCAACCAACTCAATAATTTGACGTAATGATCTCAGAGACTTCTCAATCTCAGCCCAATTCAAGAACGACATTAAATTCAAGAATACATATTAAGAACATCAACTTTCAAACTCTTTTAGGATGAATTTATGCTGAAATAAACATGTTTGGCACGTGGGTGAACGAACCCAACGTTATGAAAGCCTCACATACCTTGTAGGATTAATTCCTTGGCAAAATCCACAACCAAATCGCATGATCTTGGTGAATCTTGAGTGTTTCTTCTCCTTTCTCTTCTTTTCTCTTTTCTCCAAGCCCTAGCGTAAATTTCCAATTTTCTAAACTGACCAAATTCTGATATGACCGTTAATTAATTCACTAAAACAAATTAAATTAATTGGGTAAGGAAAAGACAAACTACCCTTCCACACCTAACTCATCCTGAGCTAGGAGTTATGGTCGTTTGAAGTTGACCAAAAACTCAACTTAATATACTTAACAAATTTCCAGATTTTCATTATTTCCAAAAATCACTATTTCCAATTCTTAGTTTCTTCCTAGTTATTTCAATTTGCGAGATGTTACAATATCTTCCCCTTGGGAATATTCGTCCTCGAATGAGATTACTCTTACTAGGCTAAGAGTGTAACATTAATTATTCAGTTCCAACACCCAACAAGCAAATCCAAAAACAGCATGCCAACTTATAATTAAATACCAAGAAAAGGATTAGTACCTTAAGTTGGAACTTCTCCGAATTCGAAGAGATGTGGATATCTCTTCTCCATGTCCTCCTCAGCTTCCCAAGAAGCTTCCTCGACAAATTGATTCCTCCAAAGAACTTTGATTGATGCTACCTCTTTTGTCCTCAACTTACGAACTTGGCGATCTAGAATCTGAACAGGATAAGATAAGCTATCCTTGATCCCAATATCTTCGGTTGGTATGATCAATAAAGGATCGCCCATGCACTTCTTCAACATGGAGACATGAAAAACCGGATGAACCACTGCTAACTTTTGTGGTAGCTCCAACTCATAAGCTACATTACCTACCCTTTTTGATATTTTGTAAGGGTCAATATATCGGGGACTAAGCTTCCCCTTCTTACCAAATCTCATAAAACCCTTCATAGGTGAAACTTTCAAGTATACCCAATCATCTACTTCAAACTCTAACACCCTTCTCCTAACATCAGTGTAGTATTTCTGACAACTCTGCACCGTCTTCAACCTCTCTTGAATCACTTTCACCTTCTCCATAGTTTGATGAACTAAAGTTGGCCCTAACAACCCTACTTCACCAACTTCAAACCATCTAATAAGAGATCTGCATAGGAGCCATTTGGATACTAGAGTGGTAACTATTGTTGTAAGCAAATTCGATGAGAGGTAGGTGGTCATCCCAATTACCTTTGAAGTCAATCACATAAGCCCTCAACATATCCTCTAAGGTCTAAATAGTGCGCTCTGCTTGACCATATGTCTGAGGATGAAAGGCAGTACTTAAGTTCACCTTTGAACCCAAGCCTTTTTGGAATGACTTCTAAGACTGTGCAGTAAATTATGCACCTCTATCTGATATAATCGAAGCAGGGACTTCATGAAGTCTTACTACCTCTTGAATATATAACCTGGCATAATCCTCTACTGAATGGTTAGTCTTTGCCACCAAA
Source organism: Solanum piurae (assembly GCA_029582685.1). Classification (NCBI taxonomy): domain Eukaryota; kingdom Viridiplantae; phylum Streptophyta; class Magnoliopsida; order Solanales; family Solanaceae; genus Solanum; species Solanum piurae. The sequence goes on from JAJOOO010006287.1 coordinate 39,684, forward strand.
AAGTGGGCTGATTTGGTCATTCGATCCATAATCACCCCTATAGAATCATGCTGACTGCGAGACCTTGGCAAACCTGTGATGAAGTCCATGTTTATCATCTCTCACTTCCATTTCGGAAGTTCTATATTCTGAGCCAAACCACCGGGCCTTTGATGCTCCACTTTAACTTGTTGGCAATTAGAACACTTAGCAACAACTGCAATTCCCTTCTTCATACTACTCCACCAATAAACTTCGCTCAAATCACGATACATCTTTGTGGAACCAGGATGAATGGAATATCTGGAGCTATGAGCTTCCTCTGTGATCCTCTCTTGGAGTCCATCCACCATTGGTACACACAATCTACCTTGATATCTCAATACGCCATCTCCCCTTGTTCAAAAGCTAATACTTTTTGCTTATAAACATTTGCCTTCAATTCAAGCAAAATCGGATCTTGGTCTTGCTTTTCTTTCACTTCTGACACTAATGAAGATTCTGCCCCATTCATCACTACTACTCCTCCTTCTGTGGAATCCATCAGTCGGACTCCTAAGAGTGCAAGTCTATGCACATCTTTTGCTAACTCTCTCTTTTCTTCCTCAACATGAGCGGTACTACCCATATACAACCTACTTAAAGCATCAGTAACAACATTAGCCTTACCTGGGTGGTAAAGAATACTCATGTCATAATCCTTGAGTAATTCTAACCACCGCCTTTGTCTGAGATTAAGCTTTTTCTGAGTAAACACATACTGAAGACTCTTGTGTTCAGTGAATACATCAACATGAACACCATACAAATAATGACGCCATATCTTCAAAGCAAATACCACAGCAGCCAACTCTAAGTCATGGGTTGGGAAATTCTTCTCATGAACTTTCAACTGTCTGGAGGCATAAGATATTACCTTGCCATTCTGCATTAATACGCAACCCAAATCAACTCTAGATGCATTACAATACACCACAAAACCTTGAGTACCTTCTGGTAAGATCAAAATTGGAGCAATAGTTAACCTCTTTTTCAATTAATGAAAGCTTTTTTTCACAAGCTTCAGACCATTGAAACTTATCTGTCTTCTGAGTTTACTTGGTCAAAGGGGATGAAATGGATGAGAACCCCTCTATGAACCTTCTATAATAGCCAGCTAAACCCAAGAAACTCCTAATATCAATTTGAGATGTGGGTCTAGGCCAATTCTGCATTGCCTTTACATCACCGGAAACTATGTGGCCCAAGAACGCCATAGACTCAAGCCAAAAATCACATTTAGAGAACTTAGCTTAGAATTCTGTATCTTTCAAAGTGTGAAGAACTGTTCTGAGATGACTAGCATGATCTTCACTCCTTGAATAGATTAGTATGTCATCAATGAAGACGATAACAACCATATCTAAATAAGGTTTGAAAACTCTATTCATAAGGTCCATGAATGGTGCAGGTGTGTAGGTCAAACCAAAGGACATGACCAAAAACTCATAATGACCATAACGGGTCATGAATGTTGTCTTTGGAATATCACATTCCCTTACTTTCAACTGAAGGTAGCCTGATCTGAGGTCTATCTTACTGAAATAAGTAGCACCCTGAAGCTGATCGAAAAGATCATCAATTCTCGGAAAAGGATACTTGTTCTTGATGGTAACCTTGTTCAATTGGCGGTAATCTATACACATCCTAAGGGAATCATCTTTCTTCCTCACAAATAAGACCGGAGCACCCCAAGGTGAGACATTTGGTCGAATGAAACCCTTGTCTAGTAGATCTTTCAACTGCTCTTTAAGCTCTTTCAACTCTGCTGGTGCCATTCTATATAGAGGAATAGAGATAGGACGAGTATCAGGAAGAATGTCTATGCCGAAGTCTATTTCTCTCTCAGGAGGGACTCCGGGAAGATCATCAGGAAAAACTTCAAGAAACTCTCTTACTACTAAAACTGACTGAATAGGAGGTATCTCAACACTAGAGTCATTAACTCGGACTAAGTGATAGACACACCCCTTGGAGACTAACTTTCTTGCCTTAAGGTACGAAATGAAACAACCCTTAGGCACTACTGAACTACTTTTCCACTCTAAGACTGGCTCATTCAGAAACTGAAACTTGACAACTTGAATTCTACAATCAACTGAGACATAACAGGCATGAAGCCAGTCCATACCAAGGATGACATCAAAATCTACCATGTCTAACTCAACTAAATCAGACATGGTGTCCTTGTGATTGACGGCAATAACACAATCACGATATACTCGCTCAGCTAGAATAGACTCCACAACAGGTGTATAAACCCAAAAGGGTTCACAAAGTTCTCAGGAAGAACATCCAACTTATTTGCAACATAAGGAGTCATAAAAGATGAACTTGCTTCTGGGTCTAGCAAAGCATAAACGTCAAGAGAAAATACTTTGATCATACTAGTGACAAAATCTGGAGAATTCTCTTGCTCTTGACGACAAGTGATCGCATAAAGACGGTTTATTCCTTCGCCCGTACCGGATGTAGCTCTTCTAGGTGCAGCCTTGTCTGGTGGAGCAACTGATGAAGATTGGGATCTATTGCCCTGATTTCCACTGCCTTGCCGGTTCTTAGGACACTCTTTCATGAAGTGACCCTCTTTCCCACACTTGAAACAACCTGAATGGCCATTACGACACTTACCTGGATGGGTTCTACCATACTTAGCACATGCAGGAGCCCAGTTACCGCTTTGTGCCACACTACCCAGAGATTGGGCAGATCTAGCCCTGAAATGCTGTGAATTCTGACTATTCTACTCACCTTTGTTTCTGGGTGCAGGTGCACTAGCAGATGATGGAGCATGTCCCTTTTGCTTTTGCTGAAAGGATGAATAATTCATATTACCTTTCTGCTGCCCAAACTAATTTCTAGTCTTAGGCTTCTTATTTCTGAATTCCTCCCTATCCCTTAGCTTCTCTTCCTTAACTTGTTGCACCTATACCATTAACCTCGATATTCCATGTCCCCAATTAGCATCGCTGCCCTACCTTTTTTTCTTGACAGATAGGACAACCCAACAACAAATAGATTCATTTTACTCCTCATATCCGCAACCATCTCCGGAGAATAATGGGATAGTTGGGTGAACTTCAACCCATACTCATGAACACTTAGTGACTCTTGCTTATGGGTAAGGAATTCTCGTACCTTAGCCTTTTTCAATTCTCAGGGGAAGAAACACCCTAAGAAGGCATCCTCAAAACAAGCCCAACTCGCATGTGGTGCATCCTCAGCTCGGTTCTTTTTCCATTGTCAAACCAAGTCCTAGCAATATTCTTCAGTTGTTATGCAGCTAGTTCAATTCGCTCAGCATCGGCAACGTACATCACATCAAATACCTTCTTCAGTTCCTCAATATAGTTCTCTGGATCCTTAGTAGTGCTCGAACCAGTAAAACTTGGAGGGTTCATCCTCAAGAACTCATGAATACTCGAAGTGTCAG
>JAJOOO010006288.1:0-41549 GCA_029582685.1 Solanum piurae
GAAGCCTTCTCTCACATTTTTACCATTATTTTCATCTAGGTAAAAAACATGTAGGTTTCATCAAGTATGCATAGTGTTTTCACAATTATAACTGCATCGTAGTTTCACCAAATATGCAACCATGTAATATATAAACATACATACATACCAATTATATAACCATCATTTTACCAATAATTATTACTATTTTATACCTTTTAAATATATCAATTATATAACCATCATTTTACCAATAATTATTTTACTACTATATATATATATATACTATTTTATACCAATAATTATTACTATTTTATACCTTTTAATATACTACTATATATCAATAGATATTGCATAAATATTTTGAAAATCTTTATTACTGTAATAGGCTAAACAATAATTTTCACAATATTTGTTATTGTATCCGATAGTAACAATTGCATGACTATAAGGAATTTCATCATGTTGAAATTTTTCACAACTACACATGTCATAAATATTTTAGCACGATCAGTAAATATATGAAGATATTATTAATATAATTACTACAAAAATTCATATACAAAGTTCAATTTAACCATTACAAAGTCTTATTCACCAATATATACTCAAATATACATAAAACACTCTGGTGTATCTAAAGTTAATTTTTTGGTGTATTTTTCTAAACTATGAATCTACAATGGTGGGAACGGACCAGTCACAACATATTTGAGTTCCAACTCAAAAACGATTGTGTCCACACCTAATTGAGAAGCAGTAGTATTAATCAAGTCTTGGTAATTGGTGTCCACATCATATCACTCCTTCAATCTTAAATTTTCCTGCGACATTACAAATATTTGTTAGTCAAAATTCAAAAAAAATTGGTGGCAGATAACAAAAATACTCATTAACAACATATGTCTAATACACCAATATAAATTGTACCAAAAAATACACCAACACATACATCAGACTATTAGCTTGGTGTCAGTTCGTAGCAACAAATATACCATCATATGTACCAGATCACATACCAATCCAATTTTTCAAATTGATACATACATCAGGATATTAGTTTGGTGTCAGTTCGTAGCAACAAATATACCATCATATGTACCAGATCACATACCAATCCAAATTTTTCAATTTTATATTTTATTAGGATACCACCAATTAACACATATGAACCTTTTTTCTAATTATTATATTATATACACCAACTTAGTAACTATAATACGGATAATAATGTAACATACTTTCGAAGCAAATCATATGAAACCTAAACTTTAATATATAAAAAAATTGACACTTCAGTTTACAACCAAATCATATGTTGTTATTGTAATTAAAAACTAAAATTTCGAGGATCCAGAACACAAACCAAATTAGATGAATTCAATTTCACCAAAATAGACAAACTAAACCAAACGAATAACTCTCAAAAAGTACAAAATAGATATTTGTGATAAATCATATATAACCACATAATAAAACACCATGCAAACTATTTTATACAATTACCTGATGAGTCCCATCGTCCGTTGTGTTGAATTAGAATTGAAAAATTATTGGTATTCATTTTTCGATAGTTGTTCTTATCAGAGAAGGGGAGTTTTGTTTTGGCAGAAAACCTTTATTGGAAGATAATATATAACAAATTTGAATAAATAAGAAAGGTAAAATAATTGGAGAAATTTATGGGAATAGTGATAAGCGTGGCTGATTTGAAAATCTTTTTTTATTTATTTAAATTCTACTTTTGAAAAAAAATATTGCTATATGAATGAAAAAAAAGTATTGCTATTTTGGTGTAAATACGGTTCTTAATTTGTATACTAAAAAAATCGGCCCGACCTCAATCCTACGGAAGGTTTTGATGGGTTGTACTTGATTCTATGCGTCACTTGGTTGTCTTGTAGAACTGATCTTGACTTAGTAAAATTTTGAACTTGAACTTTACTTGTGTTCTACGGATGAGGTTTATGGACCATGGGAATTTAGACGGACTATAGAAAGGTCTCGTGGAAAGTAAGGTGAATATTGGGTTTCTGAAGTTGATCAGTACGGACCGTAGTAAATTTTATGGACCGTGGGTTCAAACCATAGAACCAGTCCGACAATTTATATTAAGGGTGTTTTGGGTCTTTTTCTACCCACCTAACCCCTAAATTACGTTGTTTTGACCGTATAACCAATTAAATCTTTCAAAACCCCTTAACTCTCAATCAGTTCATAAAATCCCCAAATTCTCTCCAAGGTTTTGTTCTAAAATTCTCTCTAATGAAAGCTAATTATTAAAAATAATTTGATCAAAATGTGTAACTGCATCCTTAAATATTTTTTAAGTGTTTCAAAAAAATAAAAAATGCATAATTTTATTCTTAATTAAAACAAAATTTCAACATGCCTAAATTTGTCCGACACTTACTGTTAACACTTCTTATCTAAAAGACATCTAGATATTCTTAAAAGTTAGACATACCCTATTAACATTAAATAAGTAATGACACCTTACTAGATCATTTTAATGAACAAATTTTACACCAAAAATAAAACAAAACAAAAATATGTACCAAGGATATAATATACTATATTCACGCCAAACAACTGTAACATTAGACAAATTAAAGCTAATACAATAAACTAATATCACTTAAGAATTAATCATCACTACACAACAAAAGGAAAGCCATACTAATCCACCATAAACAATACTCATAAACATATGTGATGGATAAAATTTAGAACATAAAATCACACATCTAATTAAAAACAAGCTAAAATCACTACGATTAGTGACAGGAAAGAGACGAGAAGGCAAAAGATCGAATAAACTGGTGGTTTAGTGGTGTTTTCAAGTGGAGATGGTGTGTTTGGGTAATCTGATTAAGGAAATGGGGTAGTTTAGGTAATATCTTTATTTTTAAAATAAATATATATACAAAACTAATGCTAATAAAAATATTAGCTAACTATTTTGAATTGATAAAAATATAAGAAAAGTTAAATAGCTAGAACTAAAAATGTTATTAAGAAAATATCAAAATCACTAACTTATTTATTAAAACTTAAATAAAAGAAAACATACATTTTTGTAAGTTTTCATTTCCTTTGAATAAATTGAAAACAAACGTACCTTAAAGTGTGACTCTATTTTTGTAGTTTTCAAATATTTTAAAATAAATTTAGTAAATAAGATAAATTTACAAATATTTAATTTATTTTTTAAAAATAATTATTTAAGCACTAAAAATGGTGTGAAACCTTAAGTTCGGTAAAAAATTACGTGTCTACAATATTCCGTGTATTCTCTTATGTACTCTATTGGTATCTTTTATGTCATCTTATGATTTGAGACTTATATTGACTATATCTCTTAAATTGTAGATTCATTACATCATTGCTTATGTCAAGTGGCTCGTTTAGGGTCTCTCGGGATCTTATTCACCATGTCACACCTAGGGGTTCTTTGGGTTGTGACATTCAGGTTGCTAGTTTCTTTTCAAAGATTGACCTCATATCAGACTCTCATAAGCTCAAGATTAGTGAACGTAGCATTTAAAAGACAACCTCAGGACTCGGTATGGTCACCATAAATTTTTGGTTATATCTTTTGGACTAATGATTGCTCCTTCAACTTTTCTAGATTACATGAATAGGGTGTCAAGAAATATCTAGATATATTTATTATTGTGTTCACATATGACATCTTGATCTATTCTCGGAGTGAGGATGATCATGCCAATCATTTGAGGATTATCTTGCAAGTTCTCAAGAATTGTTAGTTCTTTTGCTAAGTTTAATAAGTGTGAATTTTGGTTGAGGTCGGTAGCATTCCTTAGCCATATAGTTTCAGGAGAAAGTATTCAAATTGATCCTAAGAACACAGAGGCAGTTAAGAACAGGCCTAGACCTTTTTCTCCCTTAGATATTAACAGTTTCTTGGGTTTAACTAGTTTCTATAGACGGTTTATGAAAGGATTTTCATCTATATCTTCTCCTTTGACTACCTTGACTCAGAAGAAAGTGAAATTTCAGTGATCCAAAGCTTGTGAGAAGATTTTTTATGAGTTGAAGACTCGACTTACTTCAGGCTCGATTTTGACTTTATCGGAAGGTTCATATGATCTTGTTGTGTATTGTGATTCTTGTGGATTTGGTAATGGTCGTGTGTGAATGAAATGGTAAATTCATAGCATATTCTTCTAGGTAACTTAAGGTTCATGAGAAGAATTACCCGACTCACGATTTAGAGTTAGCACCTGTGGATTTTAACTTGAAATTATGGAGACCTTATATCTATGGTGTTCATGTGGATATGTTCACCGATAATAAAAATCTTCAATATGTATTTAGACAAAATGATTTGAATCTTCGTCAAAGGACATAGCTCTAGTTGTTGAAGGATAATGACACGAGTGTCATTTACCATTCGAGTAAGGCGAATGTGGTTCTAGATGCTCTTAGTAGATTGTCCATGAATAGTGTTGCTCAAATTAAGAGTGAGAAAAATTAGTTGGTTCTTGATGTTCACTTATTAGCTCATTCAGGAGTTCTTTTGGTAAATTCAGAGGATTTTGGAGTTATTGTCCAAAATGGATCAGAATTATCTCTTGTGTCAGATGTTAAGGCAAAACAAGATAATGATCCGACTTTGGTTGGGTAAAATAAAGTGGTTTTTGAAAAGATTGTTTCCCATAAGGGAGATGGTTTGCTTCGTTAGCAGGGTCGTTTATGTGTCCTAAATGTTGATGAGTTGAGCCAATATATATTATCAAAAGCTCACAATTCTCGGTATTCTATTCACCCAGGATCCACTAAGTTGTACCATGATCTATGGGAAGTCTATTGGTGGAGTGGAATGAAGAAGGATATTACGGAATGTATGGCTAGGTGACCAAATGTAACACCCCGTATGCTAGAACTATCAAAATACAGATTCTTCAGAAGTTGCAGGTGCAACCCACGGTTCGTGGTTCACCATCTGCAACTCCCCTCCCAGAAACCCCCAAAAAATCAGCTAAGGGTCAGGCCACACCAGGACCTACGGACCGTAGGTCAAGCCACGGTATGTGGTCCAGGGTCGTAGGCCAGAACACCAACTTCCAGTCCCAGAACCCCAGTCAACGGTTTCCAGGACAAACCATCGGTCTAGTCCGTCGGTAACCCCGATAACTTTTAAGTCAGGGGTCGTTTGGTCTTTTTCCTATGCGTTGGACCCCTAAACTATGTGGTTTTGGTCAGTTTTAGCCTAGTAAACTAATTAGAACCTAACTTAATCAATTATTCACCAAAATCAAGCGAAACTTAGAGCAAAAACCAGAGAGAAAGTCGAGCAGCCCTAGTCAAGAACGCAGCGAGTTTTCATCAGTTCCAGCCTTAAAATCGAAAGATTTCTTCGTGGAATTCGTCACCAGGTATGTGGGATTTTACTAGTGGGTTCCTTTCACCTATTAGGTCCCTAGATTTCAGTCAAAATCTTGATTCCCTTAATATTATCTAGACCTAGGGTTTCTTGAATGTTAGAAATTATTGGGTTTTAGTTGTTAGAATGATCCAAATCAGATTATCATATTGTTTCTTAGTTTCTTGTATGATATTCAGAACCCTAGATATGTAGTTCTTTTAGTTCATGAATTACACATGCTAGGTCAGTTATTTCAGATATACGTGCTTCAATTTTACGAATGTCTCATTATCAATTATAATTGTTGCATTCTCAGAGTTACATGTCAGAAATTGAACTATCCAGTACTTCACATTTCAGTCATAATATTGCTTATATACATTCTAATTAGGAGTAACTTAATATCGAGTGGGCTAGGGTTCAACGTACCCGAATAGCCCCACCACTACGTGCCCCCGTAGGTTTATAAGTCCCCTCTGTAGGAATTACATTTTTGCGATCACACCAGTCATGCCTCTATACCTCTGGCAGGGTATATTGGGTCCTCTCGTTGGGGCGTATACATCGGACTCCACATTTAGCTCATGTGATTTTATGTCGGTTATTAGTAGCTCCCTTACAGTCAGATTCTATTGCATTGACCATGTTATCAGTTACAGTTAGATTTCAGTCTCAGCATGTTATAAACTTGGTCATTGCATTCAGTCATTCATGTTTAGTATTCTCAGTTTAGTACCATGCTTATCTTATATCATTGCTCAGTTATATGTTTGTTCAGTTATGTTTATTGTTCAACTTTACTCTATCATGTATGCTCAGTACCTTTCAAGTACTGAACATACTATGTGCTACATCTTCTTGTGATATAGGTTCAGGTCCTCAGCTTCCAGATCACGTATAGATCGGTTCTCGATCTCCAGTTCAGTAGTATCAGTGGTGAGTCCTCATTCTTCGAGGACGATTGACATGATTAATTTTTCTATTTTAGTCTTTTGTTTCAGTTTTGCTAGATTTAGCTAGGGCATGTCCCAGCACTTTTAGTCAGTTAGAGGCTTATTTAAGACATAGTTAGTTTCATCTTTAGTATTTGAGTTTGACTTTTCACTTGTTGTTAAACTCTCAGTTTTCATTTATTCAGACAGTATATGGGTATTCCCCATCATTTTAGTTATCCTATGATTTAGTTTCCGCACAATATTTCCTTACTTTGGTTTATTCAGTATGCTTATGATATGCCAACTAGGTTAGCTTGGGGTCACTCGTGATCCTAGGTCCCGTGTCTACGCTCAGGGGTAGCCTCGGGGTGTGACACCAAATTACCAACAAGTGAAAGTTAAGCATCAAAACCCAGATGGTATGACTCGAGATATTAACATTCCTACTTGAAAGTGGGAAGATTTGAATATGGACTTCATTATGGATTTACCCCGCACTCATCGACAACATAAATCTATTTGGGTGGTTGTAGATCGAATGACTAAATCGGTGCATTTTCTTCCTGTGAAGACTTCTTGTTTAGCTGAGGACTACACTTGGCTCTATATTAGAGAGATGGTTATGTTTCATGGTATGCCTGTATCCATCATTTCTAACTGAGGTACCTAGTTTATCTCTTAGTTTTGGTGATCATTTGATAAAGTTCTTAGTACTCAAGTTGAGCTTAGCACAGTTTTTCACCCACATATGGCTAGGCTGAACGGACTATTCACACTTTAGATAATATGTTGAGAGGTTGTGTGATTGAATTCAAGGGTAATTGTGATGATCATTTGCCTTTCATCGAGTTTGCTTATGATAATAGTTATCACTCGAGTATTTAGATGGATTTGTTTGAGGCTCACTATGGTAGGAGGTATAGTCTTCTATTGATTGGTTTGAAGTTGGTGAGGTGGCTTTTATAGGGCCCGAGTCAATTCATGAGGCTATGGAAAATGTTTGACTTATCAGGGATAAGTTGAGAACAATTCAGAGTAGACAAAAAATTTATGTGGATGTGAGGATAAGAGAGCTTGAATTTCTCATTGATGATTGAGTTTACTTGAAAATCTCACCCATGAAGAGGGTGATGAGTATGGTATGAAAGGGAATCTTACTCCCCGTTATGTAGGCCCATATTAGATTTTGAGGTGTTTCGGTAATGTGGCTTATGATTAGGATTTGCCTTCATATTTGGCATCTATAAATCTGATGTTTAATATGTCTTTATTGAAGAAATGCATTGATGATCCGACTACAATTGTGCCTTTAGAGAGTTTCAGTGTGAAGTAAAGGCTCTCTTACAAAGAGGTCCACGTTGAGATTCTTGATCTTCATGTTCGTAAGTTAAGAAATAAAGAAGTTACTGTAGTGAAAGCCATTTGGAGGAATTAGTTTGTTGAGGGTGCTACTTAGGAGGCCGAAGCCGATTTCATATCAAAGTACCCCCATATAGTTCCTTCTAATTCAGTTTTAGCATAAGGTATTAGTTCCTCCTATGTACTCTTTGGATTCATACGTTTCAGTTATTCACATGTTTCCCTATGCATGCATGTTCATGAAATCATCTTTAAACTTCATGTTTTAGTTCAAAATCAATCACTCTTCAGTTTATGTGTTCTTGCATTCATGTTGGCTTATAGATTTTTCTCCTTCTGTTTTCATACCTAGTTGAACTTCACTGGAGGACAAATGTTCCCAAAGGAGGATATTGTAACACCTCAAAAACACCTAACTCAGTTAAAGTTGAACATTTTCAAAAAAATTGTTCAATTCTTCAACAATTTAATTTAATGAGGGTAGTTCACGAACTGTATAAGCTTTTACGGTCTATGGAAGACTCCATGGAAGGAACCTGTAACATCTCGCTAATTGAAAGAACTAGAAAGAGTTAGAATTGGAAATAGTCATTTTAGGAAAGAATGAAAAAATTGGAAATTTTTTAAGTTATGTTAAGTTTGGGGTTTTGGTCAACTTCAAACGACCATAAATCCTTGATCAGGATGAGTTAGGTGTCCTTCCAGATACCATAGGAAATATCTTGGAATTATCTTTCCAATGCCGCTGAGTTTGCGCGATTTCGAGTTCGTATGAGTGAGATATGTCCATTGAAAGTTTGGCTGGTTGGATAAGGAAAGTCCAACCGGATTTTGGAAGGGTGTTTTGGTCTTTTCCATACCCTATTATTTTAATTTCGTTTTTTGGTAATTAGTTGGGGTATAAACTGAACTTGGTCAGTTTATGGTTTACAATATTGATTTAGGCTTTTTAGAGAAGAGAAAGGAAGAGGAGAAAAGAGGAGAAGAAGCAAGAATCGTCAAATTCTCGAAGCTAAGGTTGTGGATTTCGTCAAGGGGTGATCCCTACGAGGTATGTGAGACTTTCATAGCGTTGGATTCGTTCACCCACGCGCCAATCATGTTTATTTCAGTGAAATTCATCCTAAAAAGGGTTGAAAGTTTGATGTTCTTGATATGTGTTCATAAATTTATTTTCGTTCTTGAATTGGGCTGAATTGAGGAGTTCTTGAGATTATCGCGTTGATTTTTGGATTTGTTTTGAGTTAGGTTCTTGGGTACATTTACTGGTATTTGAGTCTAAAGACAATTTGAGAAAAATAGTCGAGTTTAGGCGATTTGGGGTTGGAAAAATGAAGAAGAAAAAGTCGGGTGAATCTGGGCACTAGGTCCGCGACGCGGACCTGTTCCTCAGATTTGGGGAAATCTCCTTCACGGAGCGGAGCGGTCACGGACCTTTCTGCCTCAAAAAGTTATTTTGTGACCAAATATTTAAATTCATCTCCGCGTTGCGGACTTGCTCCCAGACAGTGATTTCTTGATCTTTTATCATGATTAACTATCTAAACACACTCCAAAACATCATAAGATCTTTCCTATCACAAATCACAATCCTTGAATCCATAATACAATTCAAGGAAAGTTAAGAGTCAAGTTAAGAGTTAAGTTAAGAGAAATTCATAAAGTTTTCCAAAAGTCTTTTACAAATGTTTTAACTTTGTGTTAAGACTTAAGCTTTGATTTGAGTAAAGAATAAGAGTAAAGTTCATTTCTTTAAAGATTATACGGGAACTAAGTATTTTCAAGAGTTAAAATGTTTTTCACATTTGAGCAAGAAAGGAAACACCGATTTCCAAGAGAGTTTTTAAGCTAAGTTTTGAGTAATTATCTCAAACCAAAGAAAGAATTTTGTTTTAAAAACATATGAGCTAAGTATATTTTGGGAGTAGTATCGAGCACCGATATGGGGACGGGAGTTCATAATAACTCAAGTCTCCATAAAACATGTAGCCATCATGGGTAGAAAATGATCATACTTTTTAGATGACTCCTTAGTGCTTTTAAGCATAGACTAGTGGATTCACTTAGTTAAGGCGTTCTATCTGACGGCAAAGTATAGGACAGTTCTGGTAGCGTGGGCAAGACGTTGTATCACCACTTAGGCTCATAGTGGTGGTTGTCGGTTAGAGAACCTCCCACAAATATTATATTACTTTATTATATGAGTAAGTTGAGTTGTTATCGCATTTCTTTAACAAACTGAGTTGCTTTCTATTATTTTAAAAGCTTTCCATATATTGCATGTGTTGTTGCTTTATATTGAGTTAAGTTATTCATGAGTTGGGTAAAGCCAAGGTAAGTGTTCCTTTCAGATTCTTTTCAAGCTTACGTTATGTTTTAGTATTCCCCTCGCATACTCAAACATTCAATGTATTTATGCCATTTGGCCTGCATAGTTCTATGATGTAGACAAGGTAATCAGGATCAACATCCATGGCCCCGTCGATCCAGTTGAGCACTCACTGTCAGTTGGTAAGCCTCCTTGATTTCTGGAGGGCTCTTTTTACATTTCTTTAGTACTTTAGTTGTTAGGAAGATCTAGGGTCTTATCCCGACATCCCTCCTTGTTTTAGAGGCTTCATAGACAGTTAGTAGTTCAGTTGTCTTTACATTGTTATTTCATATGTTAAGACTTGAGTTGCCACTTTGACCAAGTTAAATGTTTGACCTTTAAACGTTCTAAGTTATTTTATTAAACAATTGAGTAGAGATGCATTGAATCCTTGTATTATGCTTTTAACTCTTCCGCTGAGTAAGTAAGCCAGGTCAAGGGTTCTCTTAGGGCCAGCAATGGTCCTCGAGTGTCAGTCCCGCCCAGGGTGTAGGCTCGGGGTGTGACAGAACCTCAGATTTTGGAAAATTCTAAGTAAGGTTTTCGGATAGTTGTACGGTCCGTATAAAATTTCACGAACCATAGACCATGTTGTGAAACATCTTTAGCAAGTTGAGTTTTTGGTGTTGACAAGACAAATGGGTTTCACGACCCATGGAAAGTTCTACGGACTGTGGATGGGTCTGTAGATCAAAAGTACTGACTTCGGGATATTGGGTTACATGTATTGGCCAGGTTGACATGAGATTTTACGGCCCTAGAAGATTTGAATAGGATGAGAATATTAAATGACCACATAGACCATAGAAGGGTTTGTGAAATGAGAACTCCAAATCTCCAGATTTTTCCCTTCTATCTTCTACGGACCACTTCACAAACTGTAAACGGTTATACGATTTGTGGTTGGGCCCGTGGAAACTCATTCGGCAGTTATTCTTAGGGTTAATTGGGTCTTTTACACTTTTTTAATTCCTATATTATTTCGTTTTGGGCTTATTTTTAAGACTGTAGTTGATTTCTAAGACCTTTAACAACCCAAGCCACCAATGAAGAATTTACCTAGGGCTTCTATCAAATTATATGGAAGCTTCATTAATTGGTCCTTCTTTACCTATTGAGTCCCAAAGAAATCCTAATTTCTCAAAATATGATCTTATCAAATTTTGGGTTTCATGATATCTTATGGATTCTTATTGAATTTTAGTTTTTCCTCCATGGAGGATTTTACTATGAATGAATTGATTATAATGACATGCAAGTATTTTTGTGATCACAATTATGATATCTTCCACATGCAAGCTTTATGAACTCTGATTTTCATGAATTTTAGATGTTTTCAGATAAAGTATCATTTGGTTTATATGATTATTATGATTTAGATACTTTCGGAGATAAAGTGTCTCTCAGATTATGTATGTTATCATGATATTTAAGGATCTACACATATTATAAAAAAATTCATTAATTAAGTATTACCAGATTCTTACTGTTTCTATGATTATGCATGTTTTCCGTTGAGAGTATACTTAGCACCAAGTGAACTTTTGAGATGAATATTTTTTTTTAGCGTCTGTGGACCTTTAGTAGAAATTCATAAGCCTCGGAATAATGTGCCTTTGCAAGATTTAGTCTTTACCGGCTTTAGCTAGTGGATCCACCTTAGCTCAGACTCATGGTCCTTACCTTAGCAAGTAGGACACCCTCTTTTTGGTTTGGGAGAAGAACACTAAACTTCATGGTGTAGATCACATGGTTGGTATCGGTTATTGGTATATTCCACTTATGTTATAATTTTCAGAATATTGCATGATCTTGTGTTATGTTTTCAAAATTAGATCATCAGTTTTCATATTATGTTTACTTGGTAATTACATTATACTGACTTACAGATTTATCATGTTATTATGTCATGTTTATGCATTTCCCCTTATTTAGTACATTTGAGTACTGATCACATACTTTTCTACCTATATTATTTCATAATATAGGTTCTGACGCATCTCATCAGGCATTTGGTTAGTACAGACTCTTATTAGTTTTGCACTACTTTGCTGATTCCTTATGGTTAGGAGACATACCACCTATGATTTCATATGTTCATTCAAGATTTACTTTCATTTCAGACTGTTTCAGCGACCTAGGGATTTGTCCTAGCGGCTCACTTATGTTAGAGTCTATTTCAGACATAGTATTTCCACTCATGAATTGTTGTATTCAGATTTTATTTATTTTATATGTCTAATCATTTGATACTTTATTATGCATTTCCATTTTAGTTTAGTTGTGTAAACTATCTTAGTGTCATGCTATGTCATGTGGTTAGCTTGGTGTCACTCGTGGCTCCAGGAACCATGTCACGTCTAGGGGGTAATCTTGGGTCGTGACAGGATAAAAAATCTAACTTTGATCTTACTAACTGAAATTGTAGATGTAGGGTATGAGAAATGACTTAGTTCCTCACAATGATAGTCTTATATACCTAGAAGAACAAGAGTTCTTGAGATGAGCTTAATTGAGAAGCTTGAACCTTGGATTTTTTCTCTTTTTGAGTTTTGCTCTAAATTTGGGGAGGAAAATGGGAGAGAAATATAAGGGGATACCGTGATATACTTCCGAAAATGATGCTAAAATGTCGAGGTTAAGACTTAGGAAATTAAGAAAAGATGTAAATAACTTCTGAAAATTTTCTGTCAGGTTGAGCCCATGAGGACCATCCACAACTCGTGAAGTGATCCACGGCCCATGGACTACTTTCGTGGAACTCAGAAAATTTAGACAACTTTTTGATTCTCATTCAAGAATCTATTTCACGAATTGTGGAGTGACCTGTGGAACTCAGGCTAAATGAAAACATCTAGGATTGAGTTCATGAGGACCTTCCACAGCTCGTAGCATGATGCATGACTCATGAAACTCCTTCATGGAATTCAGACATGAAATAGTCTCTCTGAACTAATGCAACGGTCACCATCCATGGCTCATGGAATCTGGTACTAGAATTTCAAGATAGGTTTTAGGCTAAGGACTAAGTATTCGTACATTCGTAGTCTGAGGTATTACACTTGATCATCTATTTTTGGCTTAGTAAACTCAACTATTTTTCTTTATTACCTGATTCCCCACATCAATGAATCAAGCAAAGGGACCCACATTTGTGGACCTCAAAAAGTGTTTAACACATTTTTTAGAGGTAACTTGAACCATACTTGATCTCTAATGATGTAACCTAATTAAACGTAGTTATTTATAAATTAGTTTAGAATGGTGTCCTAACGCACCCTAATTTATTAGATGACGACTCTTCTCGTTTAAACAACCTAAAAGAGTTGTCCCATATTGAAATCCATCTTTCGGGAGAATAATGGGGCACAACAACACTTAAACAGAAATGTAGAAGAAGAAAAAAATACTTCAAGCGCATAATTTGTTTGTGTTTTCTTAAGGAATTATCATCTCCTCATAGTTGTAAAGGATTCAGATTACTTCTTCCTATGTAAAACATAAAAATATTTCTGTAGAAGTGGCAATGCAAATTACAGATTTCTAGCGAATCCAATGACAGAGCAAAATCACACTAGACGCTTATATTTTTTGTTTGAAAGTGATGCAAATTAAATAACATCTCTTATGGGTTAGGGTGTACTTGGTCCAAAAAATAATTTTTTCAAGCATAAAGAAATACGTTTAGATTCTTCATTTGGCAATTGGTGTAATTAAGGGGAAAATGATAGAATAAGTGCATCCACTATCAGTCAACGGACCAGGTCCCTTGACTTAGCAAGAACAATAATAAAGAGTAGACAATGAACAAAAGACAACACAAGAAGTTTACCTGTAAACCTCCTTGCTCAAGGGAGTAAAACCACGACCTGTCACACAAAATTTTCAACTGTTTTCACTAATCTCTTCATACAAAAGTGATTCACAGATACAACACCAAATGAGATTAAGCTATTAATCTCAAAGCTAAGTAATAACTCTATTACTTACTGAGCCTAAGCAGATACCACACTGCCCACTAAGCTATCAACCCTAGATAACTTAGACTTCAACTAAGAAGATACAACATTGCCCACTAAATCAACTAGCTCCTAGAAGGCTTAGAATTTGACTAAGCAGATACAACACTGCCCACTAAATAAGTTAAGTCTAACCGATTTAGACTTTTACAAATCGAACAAAGATCTGAATCCTTTATAGATTAGGAAAAAGTTTACAATGTAAGCACAGAAGATATAATCATAAGATGACTAGACAGCTTGCAGCTCTATCAGGTCCCTGTTGCTCTTTGAGGATAATATTTCACCGAGATGGTCTTTGCTTGTGTTCTTGAGAATTTTCAAGATGCAAAAACTAAGGTTGTGTCTATTGAACATAACCTTTATGAATAATAGACACAACCTTCGAGGCCATGTTATTGGCCGAGGTTTCTGCCACAGTTGGAGACTGTGCACCAACCAATTATACTTTTCACAGCCTGGCATTGGTGTGTACATTGACACGAGGATCAGGTCCTTTTACAAGATCCCATGGTTTGTCAAATCATCAAAACTACAAATAACATTTTCCCCCTTTTTGATGATGACAAACTCCACACAAAAGCCTTCATTTTCATTCCCCCCTATCAACATGCATTGCATTTCATTCCCCATGTCAACCTGCCTTCCCAACCTAAGCAACCAAAATTTTCCCCCTTTTGGCATCATACAAAAGAAGCGCAGTAAACCAGCATGACAAGTAAGTCTGCAAAGTAAGATCATAGCAGGGGCAACACAGACATGGTAAAAAAACAAGATTAAACAAGAATTAATCACAACAAAATAAGAACCAACTTCATTGCACAAAATATAGCATTCAATGCATTAAAATTAAATTGATATTGAGAACCCCGGACACTGTCCACACAAAAAAAAGACACAGGAAGGGAAGGGAGAGGACTATGTAGATGGAGGCTAATGGGAGAGGGACTTGATGACAAGAGTAAGCTGATCATTTGCTTCATCATTATCTTTGATCAGTTTCTCATGTAGAGCAGCATTCTGAGCCAGGATGGCAACATTATTTAACCTTAACTCTTTGGCTTCCTCAATACCATGTCCCTCAGTTTGTGCTTTGAGCAGTTAAGCCTTTAATAAGGCAATCTCTGCATCCGTGTTACTCACAAGCACAGTCATCTCCTCCAATTCGTGATTCAATTAATTTTGTTCCATTACCAACTGAGACATCTTGCTCAGTGGTGTTGTTTTCCCTTCGATGCACTCACACGCTACCAAAGTATTCAAATAGAAGGATTATTTAGCAGTTCCAACAGTACCTATTCCCACTAGAATGTTTAGATGTTTAAATACTTTAGTGAGGAAATACACGTAACCCATGCCATGTTTTCCCTTGTGTTCAATTACAATTGTTTACATATGCTCCAACATTAGGGCTGGGATATTGAGGGGTTCAAATTTGCAGAGTGATTCCATTACAAACAAGTCAGTCGCAGATGCCACTGTACATTTTCAGTTCGAGAAAGAAGTACTTTATTGAAAAACTCACACAGTAGTTACTACTCTCCCTTCAAGAGCTTTTTTTGGACACCCGCACAACGCATGTTAGGAAGTTTGGAGCATTCTTTCAAAAACTGCTTGGTGCACGACTTTCCCATCATGGATTTGGTCCATTTTCTAGGTACCTCCAATATTTTTCCCAGCAGTTCTTCATCCAGATGTAGACTTTCATTACCTACCCAGGTGTTAAGCCTTCCATCCTCTGCAAATTCTACATTATAGTAGAACTCTCGAACTTGCTCTTCATGTAGAACGGGAGATTTGGTCATGAACAGATGAGTCCATGATTGAAGCTCCACAAGATCAGCCAATGAGTCCATACCTGGCTTCGTAAGGATTTCAGTATCAAACACCCTCCCTCCTAGAACCTTCTGTAGGCGTAGATTATCAACAATTGTTTGCTTGTTCACTTTCTTGTCATTCTTATTTCGTTTGGTACCTGGTCCCTGTTCACAGTTTTGTTTGAGAACAGAGGAAGTTTTTCTCTTACTCTTTGATGGTTCTCTCTTCTTTTGTGAATCCTTTCCTTTTCCTTTTGTAGTGTCAGCCTTATTTACGGTAGGTGTTCTGAATTTCAACTTGCTTGTTTTCTTCACTTGTTTTTCTTTTCCCTTTTGTGTAACAGACAGGGGGGTATCTTCATCCACAAACTCATTTTCAGAGAGTTCGTTGGAGACATCCACCACATCATCAGTAGGAAACTCAATTACCACATTACTAGACCTTCTTCTCCTTCTATGTCGTAGTTGTTTCACTTGACTTCATAGCATCCCTCATGAGTTTTTGGGAAATTGCTCTAGTAAAGGGCCTCCTTTTTGGAGTTTCTTCTGTGACCTTTTCTTTTCCTTTCGTTGTGATAGGTACCATTCTCCTTTGCAATGCCCACTTAAGAGGGACGTCATCCTCGTCAGTGTCATTTGAATCAGTAGAAGAATGGAGACCAACCGCAGGTGTTCGGTCGAAAATTGGTTCTATATCTCCGAGAATTCCTTCTACAAAACTACTTATTTCTTCATTTGCAAAACTACCTCCTACTTCATGTATCAACCATTCTCTCATCTGTGCCAGACTTTTGATAACTATGCTTTCACTGGCGGCAAGAATGTTGGACTCAGAGGACTTACTCTTGGAAAGATCACCCTCAAACAAGTGGTTAGATAAAATGGTTGAATAGGGACCAGGTTGATGCGAGGGTGTTGGGTTATTGAGATCTATGGGAGACTGGGGAATAAGAGGACTGGCATCTGTAATGTTGACCAGAGATATGATCGACATTTTCGATGAAGAGGGTACATCAAATGATGTGTAGAAGGCCATTAGATCTATTTCGTTTAGGGATTCCAACATTTGTTTAGAAGAGGAAGGTGATTGAGACATATTAGAGAGAAGAGGAGAAAAAATGTTGGAGAGAGAAAGATTAGGGTTTTTGCAGAGAGCCTTGAGAAGGGAAGTTTGAAAAGTGAAGAGATGGAATGGAGGGAAGATGTATAAAAAGAAAATGAAACGATGTGTCAGGTCCATAAGTAGACGCGTCGCTTGGACTTAAAGTGATGGGACAACGGTCAGAATGACTGATGACTGACACGTGGAGATCTCAACGGTTCTCATTTAACAGTTTAAGCAAAATGTAGAGAGTGCTAACCTTTAGTTAGGACCAGGTCCCTAACTGCAGGAGAAGTTTGATCCCTGAATGGTTCTGACCATTCCTTGCTCCTGTGATTTTCCATGAGTGTATACCTGCAATAGGTACATAGTTGATCTTACTCAAACAAAGCACTACAAATAATGAGGATACCTCCCCTTCTGATCATAGCCAAACGAAGATTGGATGACTTCAAGTAGGGGCACGTCATTTCATGTTCATCATCCCTAGCTTCAACCTATTACTCTCAAATTGATCTTTACTGAGGGCTTTTGTGAAAATATTTGCAATCTACTCTTCAGTTCTACATTATTGTATGCTGATATTCACTTTTTCAACATTGTCTCTCAAGAAGTGATGTCTGACATCAATGTGTTTAGTTCTCTTGTGTTGAACTAGATTATTTCCCATGTTGACTGCACTGGTATTGTCACACATGAGTGGCATGGTATGAATGAGTACTCCAAAATATTCAAGTTGTTGTTTGATCCATAGTAGTTGGGCACAACATGATGCAGCCGCTACATATTCAGCTTCAGTTATAGAGAGAGCCACTGAATTTTATTTCTTTGTTCCTCAAGAAATGAGTGAGGAACCCAGGAAGTGTGCCATTCCGGACGTGCTCTTTCTGTCCACTTGATAACCTGCAAATTCAACATATGCATACCCCCACTAGATCAAATGAGTCTCCTATTGGATAGAAGAGGACCAGGTCCCCTGTCTTCTTTAGATACCTCAGAATCCGCTTGGTTTCTTTTAGATGTGATTCCCTCAGACATGCCTGAAACCTTGCACGCATACCTATATTGAAGACAATGTCAGGTCTGCTTGCTGTCAGATATAGCAGTGATCCAATAATTTCTCTGTACATGGTTTGATTCACCAAGGCATCAGACTCATCTGCTCTCATATTTGAGTTTGTACCCATGGAGGTGTCAATAGGCTTGGAGTCAGCCATATGAAACTTCTTTAGCAACTCATTTATGTACTTTTATTAGCAGATTGAGGTGCCACTTGATCTGCAGTCCTAAGAAGAAGTTCAACTCTCCCATCATGCTCATCTCGAATTCATTCGCCATCAAGGTGGAAAACTCTTCACAAAGATACTCAGAGATGGCTCCAAAAATAATATCATCCACATACACCTGGATGATGAGCAATTCTTTGTCCCTTTTCTTCAGAAACAGCGTGTTATCTATCTTTCCCCTTTTGAATTCATTCTTTAAGAGAAATCTAGATAGCTGCTCATACCAAGCTTTATGAGCTTGTTTCAGTCCATTTAGGAGCTTGTTTCAGTCCATATAGGGCCTTGTCGAGTTTAAACACATGATTTGGACAGTTAACATCTTCTAAGTCAGGTGGTTGTTTTACATACACTTCTTCCTTCAAGTCACCATTTAAGAAGGCACTTTTCACATCCATTTGGAAAAGCTTGAATTCCACGAAGGCTGCAAAAGCAATGAGAATTCTAATAGCCTCCATTTTAGCAACATGAGTAAATGTTTCATATGCCTTCTTCTTGATTATAGCCCTGAACAACCAGTCTTGACTTGTTCCTTGTGATAACTCCATCTTCATCAAGCTTGTTTCTGAACACCCATCTGGTCCCTATAATGGTTCTGTCAGCAGGTCTAGGTACCAGGTGCCACACTTTGCTCCACTCAAACTAATGGAGTTTCTCTTGTATGAAATTGACCCAATAAGCATCTTTCAAGGCCTCATTCACATTTTTAGGCTCAATAGTTGATATGAATGCTGAAAATGCAACCAGATTTCTAGTCTTGGATCTGGTTTGCATTCTAGAATTCAATGGTGAAATGAAGTTATCAAGAGGATGAGATGATCAATGCTTCCATCTTGATTTAGAGTTCAGGAGTTGAGGTTGATCTGTCTGCTCTTCTTCATTCTCGGAATCACCACTTTCAGATTGAGGTGACTCTTCCTGGTCTGCATTGTTGGATGGACCAGGTCCCTCGACAGTCTTGTCAGCTCCATTAACCCTTCCAGATTGACCGAACTGAGTACCATCAGGATGTTTATCTTCTTCAGCTCGTGAATCACTCACTCCGTCTCTCTGTATCTGAAGCAATTTCTTAAGATCATATTCATTCTTTTGCTCTTGGTTCGTCAATTCACCACCTTCATAAAAAATCACATGAACATTTTCTTCAATGTACAGTGTTCTCTTGTTGAAGACTCTGTAGGCTTTGCTGGAGGATGAGTACACTACAAACACACCTTTATCACTTCTAGGATCAAATTTTCCTAGATCATCCTTGCCATTGTTAAGCATAAAACACTTGCACCCAAAAGCCCTTAAATAACTCAGTTGGGATTTTTGTTGTTGAGGAGTTCATACAGTGTTTTTTTCAGTAAGGACATGATCAAACACATGTTGGTGACGTAGCATGCAGTGTTAACTGATTCAGCCCAAAAATTTTGAGGAAGATCTGAATCTATGAGCATGGTTCTGACAATATCAACCATAGTTCTCTTCTTCCTTTCAACAACACTATTTTGTTGAGGTGTTCTGGGTGTTGAAAAGTTATGATGAATACCATTGTCAGCACAGAAGGTATTAAGCTTTGCATTCTCAAACTCAGTTCCATGATCAGACTTGATCCCTGTAATCTTGAAGTTAAGCTTTGTTTGAATCACTTTAAAGAATATCATCAGCACATCAGTTGTCTCACATTTGGACTTGAGGAACATAGTCCAAGTGAATCTTGAGTAGTCATCAATAATCACCAGGATGTACTTCTTTCTGCCTCTACTTTGTATTTTCACAGTCCCACACAGATCCATGTGAATCAACTCAAGAGCTATTAACGAGCTTACTTGCTTCTTTGGCTTGAATAAAGATCTAGTATGTTTCCCTTTGACGCATGCATCACACACTTTGTTGTCACTGAACTTCAGTTTTAGTAAGCCACGAACCAGGTCCCTAGAGACAAGTTTGTTCAGTAGAGAAGAGCTCACATAACCTAGCCTCCTATGCCATAAGTTGGCATTTTCACATTGAGCGCTGAGGCATGTCAGATCGTCTCCCTGAGCAGTATTCAGGTCTGCCACATACATATTTTTTCGCCTTCTGGCCGTCAGGATCACCTCAATAGTTGACAAGCTGGTAACAATGCATTTTTTTGATAGAAATTTGACCTCGTTTCCCTTGTCACAAATCTGGAAAACACTAAGAAGACTGTATTTTAATCCACTCACATAGTAAACATTTTTAATAGAGTGTTCAAGTGATTTCCCTATTCTGCCAACTCCACGAATATACCCTTTTTTTCCATCACCAAAAGAGACACCTCCACCTTGAAGTGCCTTGAGTGAGAGGAAGTTTTCAGTCTTCCCAGTCATGTGCTTTGAGCATCCACTGTCCATAAACCAGCACTTACTGCTACTTCCTTCACTCCCCTGTAACAAAGATCACTTATTAGACTTGGGAACCCATTTTAGTTTGAGTTCCCAGTAAGCTGATAAGGGCATAATGAGAGTGCTTCTTGCCTAATGAGGCAGGTCAGTCCTTTTCCTGTCGGAGGATTTAGGAATAGGAGCATGTCCCTTGTTCTGTACTATTTTCTGTCTAGAGTAGATTGAAATTTTTTCTTGTGAGGCTTTGCAGGTGGGGTAATTCCTTTTTAGGTGACCATTGCGACCACAGTGAAGACATAATAGATTATTTGACACAGAAACATACTTACTGTGGGGATTGTAGGGAGGACTTATGTTCAAGCTACCTAACCCCTTCCTGTTATAGTTACTTTCACTAGTGATGTTGGAGAGTAGTTTGGTGGAGCTAGTCCATTTTAGAGAATTTTTTTAGACGGACAAGGTCCCTTTCCATCTGATCATTCCTCTCCAAGGCTAAAGCAAGTCTGGTTTCAGCAGCATTTAAACTAGCTTCTAGCTCTATTTGCAAATTGCTAGCCTCTCATTTTCTTTCGCAAGATTTTTCATTCATTATGCTCAATTGTTCCTTACGTTCTAGATTTTCAGTCTCTAGAACTGTCAATTATTCCTCGATAACATACATGTGAACAGTCAATGCTATCTTTTCTTCACTAAACTTATCTAGACTGTTGTTCATAGAGTTCTTTTCAGTTGTTAACTCTATAACAGATTCAATCAGAACATCAGCTAGATTTCTCAACCTTCTAACAGAATAAGCATTCAAGTTTTGTTTAAGGTCAAGGAGAGTTACCTTTACTTCATCTTCCTCGTCATCCAATTTTTCCATGAGGGTGAACATGCCATCAAACACATTCTCATCATCTTTAACAGCCAACATAGATGCATCATCCGGAAATTCTGATTCTCCTAACTCACTTGAGGAATCCCCCCCAGACAGCAAAAGCTTTATTCACCACATAGTTAACTGCGGCTTTTCTTGCTTTCCTCTCGGGTACCAGGTCCCTTCTTCTATCTTTTTCACCTCCAGGTCTTTGATACTCCTTGGTTTCAGCCTTGAGCATCAAATAGTCTCTCATGAAGTGTCCGTCCTTTCCACACTTGTGACTTAAGTCACTTACATTTGCAGCCCGGAGAGGGTTCCCTCCCTTTCGAAAACCTCCATGCTTTCTCACAATTTTTTGGAACCTCTTGGTGAGATAAGACATATCCTCCTCTTCACTGGATATTTCACCTGATGAGATCTTGAGAGCTAAATACTTATCTTTCTTTACCTCCTTCTTTGAAGTGTATTGGTTTCTATTCATTTCATGAGTCTGAAGATTACCAATCAGAGCATCCATCGTCAGCACCTTCAAGTCCTTTCCTTCAGTAGTGGCATCCACTTTGCTTGCCCAAGACTTGGAAAGGATTCGAAGAATCTTCCTGATCTGCTTACTAGGATGGATAGATTCTCCCAAACATCGTAGCTCATTGGTTATGGAGGAGAATCTTGTATGCATATCATGAATAGTTTCTCCCTCCTTCATTACGAAGTTCTCATATTGGGTGGTCAGCATGTCCACTTTTGATTCTTTGACATGCTTCATGCCCTCATGAGCTGTCTTGAGACAATCCCAGATTTCTTTTGCCGACTCACAAGCTGAAATGCGATTGTACTCTTCAGCACCTATACCACACACCAGCAGCTTCTTATCTTTATAACTTTTCTCGATCTTCTTTATGTCTACCTCGTTGTACTATTGACGAGTTTTAGGAAAGATTTTTGTGATTTCACCATCCTTCACTTCCATTGTTGGGATGAAGGGTCCATCCAGCACAATGTGCCACAACTCGCTGTCTTCAACCATTAAAAAGTCGTACATCCTTGTTTTTCACCAGCTATAGAACTCGCCATTGAAACGAGGTGGTCTTGTTGACGATTGTCCTTCTTCTAGGTTCAGTGGAGCAACCATCTTTCTGCAGGAATCTCTATCTTGGTGTTAAACAGCTAGAGAGCACCCGATCTGATACCAATTGATAGAATATTTGCATCCACTATCAGTCAACGGACCATGTCCCTTGACTCAGCAAGAACAATAATAAAGAGTAGACCATGAACAGAAGACAACACAAGTAGTTTACGTGGAAACCTCCTTGCTCAAGGGAGTAAAACCACAACTTGTCACACAAGATTTTCAACTGTTTTCCCTAATCTCTTCAAGCAAAAGTGAAACACAGATACAACACCAAATGAGATTAAGTTATTAATCTCAAAGCTAAGTAATAACTTTATTACTTACTGAGCCTAAACAGATACCACACTGCCCACTAAGCTATCAACCCTAGATAACTTAGACTTCAACTAAGCAGATACAACATTGCCCACTAAATCAACTAGCTCCTAGAAGACTTAGAATTTGACTAAGCAGATACAACATTGCCCACTAAATCAGTTAACTCTAACTGATTTAGACTTTTACAAATCGAACAAAGATCTGAATCCTTTATTGATTAGGAACATATTTACAATGTAAGCACATAAGATATAATCCTAAGAAATAGCAATTAATCATGAGAAAATTAATTTCTTTTTGAAAAAATATTTCTTTTCATACAACATTCCGCAGGTTGACCAGTGTGAAACTGAAAAATGTGCAATCAATTGGACCATGGATCATGTATTAAAGTAGAATTAGTGAGTTGGCATATGAAAAAGTGAAGTCATATTGGTGTGTTTGGTGTGGACGAAAATGTTTGGTTGATCAAAATATTTGAAAAATATTTTGTCTAGAAAAATAAGTCATGTGGTTAGAAGAAAATATTTGGTCTATCTTAGTGTCATGCTATGTCATGTGGTTAGCTTGGTGTCACTCGTGGCTCTAGGAACCATGTCACGTTTAGGGGGTAGTCTTGAATTGTGACAGGATAAAAAATCTAACTTTGATCTTACTAACTGAAATTGTAGATGTAGGGCATGAGGAATGACTTAGTTCCTCACAATGATAGTCTTATATACCTAGAAGAACAAGAGTTCTTGAGATGAGCTTGATTGAGAAGCTTGGGTTTTTTCTCTTTTTGAGTTTTGCTCTAAGTTTGGGGAGGAAAATGGTAGAGAAATCTAAGGGGATACCGTGATATACTTCCAAAAATGATGCTAAAATGTCGAGGTTAAGACTTAGGAAATAAAGAAAAAATGTAAATAACTTCTGGAAAAAAATTGTCAGGTTGAGCCCATGAGGATCATCCGCAACTCGTGAAGTGATCCACGGCCCATGGACTCCTTCCGTGGAACTCAGAAAATTTAGACAACTTTTTTATTCTCATTCAAGAATCCATTCCACGGATTGTGGAGTGACCTGTGGAACTCAGGCTAAATGAAAACCTCTAGGATTGAGTTCAGGAGGACTTTCCACGACTCGTAGCAGGTTGCATGACTCATGAAACTCCTTCATGGAACTCACACATGATATAGTCTCTCTGAACTAATGCAACGGTCACCATCCATGGCTCATGGAATCTGGTACTAGTATTTCAAGATGGGTTTTAGGCTAAGTACTAAGTACTCGTAGATTCGAACTCTGAGGTATTACACTTGATCATCTATTTTTGGCTTAGTAAACTCAACTATTTTTATTTATCACCTGATTCCCCACATAAATGAATCAAGCAATGGGACACACTTTGTGGACCTCAAAAAGTGTTTAACACATTTTTTTTAGAGGTAACTTGAACCCTACTCGATCTCTAATAATGTAGATTAATTAAATGTAGTTATTTATAAATTAGTTTAGAATGGTGTCCTAACACACCCTAATTTATTAGATGACGACTCTTCTCGTTTAAACAACCTAAAAGAGTTGTCACATATTGAAATCCGTCTTTCGCGAGAATAATGGGGCACAACAACACTTTAACAGAAATGTAGAAGAAGAAAAAAATATTTCGAGCGCATAACTTGTTTGTGTTTTCTTAAGGAATTACAATTTTCTGTAAAAGTGTCGATGCAAATTACAGATTTCTAGTGAATCCAAATGACAGAGAAAAATCACACTAGACACTTATATTTTTTGTTTGAAAGTGATGCAAATTAAATAACATCCCTTATGGGTTGTGGTGTACTTGGTCCAAAAAATATTTTTTTCAAGCATAAAGAAATACTTTTGGATTCTTAATTTGGCAATTGACGTAATTAAGGGGAAAGCATAAAGGGAGTCTAATTAGTGAAAAAAAATTAGATGTTAGAACGAGTTATCTCGGTTATTTCACTATGTATATGAGATAACTTATTCCATCACTATGATACAAATGATGGAATAAATAATTCAAAGACTATTTAATACCTCAAATTAAACGAATTAACTATTTTTAGGGGTTGGGGATTGGAAGGTTTGGGAGAGTGGAGTGAGAATTAGAGAGCCTGGATATTATTAGCATGAAAAACACTTGTGATGCTTATTTTTTTTACTTTTACCACAGAAGCTATTTTACTGATTTTCAAAAAAGATGTTTTCGCACCGAAAATATTTTTCAATCATAGCAATTAATCATGAGAAAATTGATTTCTTTTTGAAAAAATATTTCTTTTCATACAACATTCCGCAGGTTGACCAGTGTGAAACTGAAAAATGTGCAATCAATTGGACCATGGATCATGTATTAAAGTAGAATTAGTGAGTTGGCATATGAAAAAGTGAAGTCATATTTGTATGTGGTATGGACGAAATTTTTCTCATCAAATTATTTGAAAAATATTTTATCTAGAAAAATTTATTTAATAAAAGTAGAAAAAACAAGTTGCATAATGACATTCTAAGAGCTGGTTTGGATTAGCTTATAACTTGGTCAAACATACTTTTAAGTCATTTTTAGCTTTTGAGAGTGTTTGACAAAGTTAAAAATAACTTAAATAAATTAAAATAACCTTAAAAAAATTAAAAATTAAAAGTAGGTACTCCCCTAATTTTCATTTAAGTTTTACTTTATAAAACACTACTTTTTTCAAGTTAAGTCAAACAAGCTTTAAATTTATTATCTCTTTCCCACCCGTCCAACCCACTCAACCTTCATCCCCTTGACCATCACACCCTGAATCCCCCACTCCCTAATGCGTATCCAAAATTTCGACAAGATGAGTGTATAATTACAAAAAAATGCATCTTAAGTATATATAAATTTTATTGATTTGCCTTTTAGGTTCTTAATATGAACCATTAAATTTTAAAAATTATAAGTCCAAAATATATAATACTACTAGTTTAAAATTTTAATAAACACATTTAATTTAATTATATAAAAAATTTATAGTGCTAAAAATTTTAGGAACTTTCAATATAACACACTTAAATTTTTTGAAAGATTAAAGGAAAATAAACAAAACAAAAATTAGTTAAAAACGTCAAAAGTGTAACCGATAACCACTTGGAGATGTGTTACTCAAAAGGACAAGATAGATATAAGACTTAAATTTTTATCCTCACTTAGAGAGGTCACTCAATCATCATTGATTATTGTATGATACTTTAAACCTGGGTTCACACATCTATATTTAAATATTTTTTTAAAAATATAGCACTATTATATATGATCTAGAGAGGGGAGCATGAGTTCAAGTGAACCCACGGCACTCCTTCTAGATACGCCCCTGCTCCCCATCCGGACTCGCCTTTATGACAATGTGTGTGTGCGCGTGCGTGCGTGTGTGCGTGTGTGCGTGTGTGTGACATAACTATTTGAATAGTTGTGTCGTTTTAAAATTATAAAAGGGTTCTTACGGGAGAACCAAAACATCTTTTCATTCTCTGCAATTTCAAAAGAACGGACACTTCTTTAGCTTCTATTCCTCCTCCTTATTCAATTCCAGTAAAGTTTGTGTGAAGATTCTATGAGTATTTCTTTTCCTAAAAAGTGTTGAAATGAACAATTGTAACATGTATGATTTTAGACTATGACTTTACTTTGGTGTAATTCGTATTTGTTTACATGTGATTGCACTATCAGATCTAGTGAAACAATATTTTTAATGATCCTGCAAACTATGTATTTAACTAGATTCTTCACATATAAATATTCTTTAAAAATAATATTTTCTTATTTACTTATCAAACACTAGAAAATCATTAACCGTGAAAAACATTTTCCTTTCATACTAAACACACAATATTGTCAAAATGTTGGTTTTTAATTTGGTGAAGAAGGTAGGCTTTCTTACTAGCTTTTAGGCGCAAGGTACGGTGCCTTTTTGTGTTTGCGTGCACCTAAAATTAGTGTTGATCAGATCATCTCCGGTATGGGTGCACCGATGAAAAATATATATATTGTCAACTACTTTGACATTACTGTTCACATGCACGTTAAACACTGACAACTCTTTTTGTCCTTTTTATTCACCTTTTTGTTTTTTTTTAAATCTTTTTTTTTTGTCTTATTACATTATTAATCAATCTCTTTTTCCAACATACTTTTGTTACCACTTTTCAATTAATTGTATTGTTTTTTGCCGTTTAATTTATTTTTTATATTGATTTAATATTATAACTAACGAATTGTAAAAAAGATAATCTTTTTGTTTTATTTTATGTAGTATCATTTGACTTAACATAATATTTAAGGAAAAAAGAAGATTTTTAAAATTTGTAGTCTAAAACAATTATTAGATATTTGTGTGGTTGAAAACTATTTCATTGAGAGTAAAGAGAGTATTTTCAAATCAATATTTTCTAATTACAATAACATAACATTCTTTTTAGGACGAATTAAAAAGAAAAGGATGTCATAGAGTAGTAAGAAAAAACAAATTGACCTAAAGGATAAATATCTTCTTTTCTCTAAACAAAATGTTTAAGATGATTCTAATACAAGTTAGAATATGAGTACCATTTTGTTCAAAACAACTAGAGCAATATTTTTCAAAAATAAATAAATGATGTTCACTAATTTCATAGTGAAAAAGAAAGGTACAATCCATGTCATAGTATTTTCCAAAGTCCTATTTTCAATAAATACGTAGATTTAAAGTGGAACGTTTGGTGGAGGCTGTTTTCATTACTTCTCGTAAAGGTGGAAACCTTTACTTGATATTTTAAAATGTTAGATGGTGCTACTACCAACCTTATTTGAAATCCACTCTTTCTCTTTCTTTATATTTGACCTTATGCTTAAAATAATAATTTATTTATTTTTAGCAAATTAAAAAAATAAAATCATACTAACCTTGGTATCACTTTCATCGTCCCAATTTATGTGGCACGTATTTTTTCTATTTTAATTTGTCCCCAAAAAAATTATATTTATGTAATTAGAAATTATTTAATTTTAAAATTTCTCTTTGAACCTTAATAAGATTA
Organism: Solanum piurae; assembly: GCA_029582685.1. Taxonomy (NCBI): domain Eukaryota; kingdom Viridiplantae; phylum Streptophyta; class Magnoliopsida; order Solanales; family Solanaceae; genus Solanum; species Solanum piurae. The sequence goes on from JAJOOO010006288.1 coordinate 27,973, forward strand.
TTAACAACCACAAAAAATCTTTTAGATTTGTTTTAGATCACAAATTTTAAAATTCTTTTTGCATCAAGTCAAACGATATTACATAAATTGAGATATAAAAGATCCTTCATCTGTCTCATTTTATGTGGCACATGCACTCTTTCTTTTTCGTCCGTCCCAGCACATGCACTCTTTCTTTTTCGTCCGTCCCAAACAGAATGTTACTTTATTATAATTAAAAACAATTTAACTTTAAATTCTTCTTATACCTTTCATGAAATAATTTATAACTACTCAAATATCTAAAAAAAAAAAAAACTATTTTAAACCAGCAATTGAAAAAATCTTTTCTTTTTTTTAAATATCATGTTAAATCAAATAATGACACATAAAATAAAACGGAGCTAGGTAAAGTAACAATGGTCAAAGTAAATTAAAATAGAGGAATTATATATAATATATATATATATATATATATATATAGGTAGCTCCTCATGGCATGTCCCACTCACACAACCAACAAGCCAAACTTCATCTGAGAGTACTTGTAGCTGACAAGAGTTGAAGAAGAAGAAATTACTACTTGTTCACTATTTCCCCATTCAACAACTCCTTTTTTTGTCTACTAATTTCCCCATATTTCATTGTATGGTCATGATGGAATTAATGGTAAGTTCATTTTCTCTATATGCAATAATTTGATTTCTATAAAAGCATTTTGTTGATGTAGAAATATTGTTGTAGGAGTCATGTAAAAGATCAAGTGGAGTTCAAATTCCAGTATTTGGAGATTGGGATAAAGCAAATGAGCTGCCAATTACTCAGTATTTTGAGTCTGCTAGACAAGCTGGCTTGATTCCTCATTCTTCTTCACAACAACTCTATTTCCACAAAACTCAATTTTATGCTATCCCTAATAATATTCCTCACACAAAGGTTAGTATAGTTTTATTTTTTATTTTCTTTCCCTTTTAGCATCATCTTTGGAGATTTCTCTTCTATTCTATCATATGTTGTGGCTGAGTCAGAATTATTACTCATAAAAATTGATATAGAGTGAAATTAATAGTTTCATCATCAAGTTTAGGGGAGCTCTCTTGGTTTTTTATTTAGAGTTTCATGCTACTACAAGAATTTGAGATCACTTGTTATATTTTGTTGGAGTATATATTAAAGGTGTATGTAAGTTTAGTTAGTCAAGAAAAAAAAGGTGTTTTTAAGGTTATCATAGTTCAAAGATAAACTAATAAAGGTGGATTCAATACTTGTAATTTTTCAATAGAAAAATGTAAGGTTGACACCTCTTGGACAGGAGGTCTTGATGATAACTTAAATTTCTTTTAGTGTGTATTTATATTTACGCTTTACTAAAATAAATAATGAGATACCTAATATAGAGTACGATGATCTTAAAGGTAGTTTAGACGTTTGTGGAAAACAAAACTTTCATAAAATATTTTTGGGGAAAAAATCTGAAATATATCCGAACTTTGACCGAAATTGTTGTAACAATACTGAACTTTGGAAAGGACCTTTTACCTCCTACACTATTTAATAGTGTATTTTAAAAGTATATATGTGCCCACGTGGACATCATAAATATTACATCATTATAAATAGTAATGTGTCCACATGAGCACATATATACTTTTAAAATACACTATTAAATAGTGCTTGGGTAAAAGGTCTTTCATAAAGTTTGGTATTGTAACAGCAATTTCGATCAAAATTGAAGTATTTTTTATACCCTTTTCCCTATATTTTTTACACTAATTTTAATTTTATTAATGGTTTTGTTAGTATCATTGACAAAGTTATATAGGATTAAAACATCAAATCACAAATGCTTTCTTCGGTCCATATATTATTTGTTTTGAGGGGTTCTGCATACTTTTAAGACAGAACTTAAGTAGCCTTAAAAATAAAAATATCTTTCTATATTTACCATTATCTCACTTAAATACTTAACTTGATTAATGCTTCATACTATGTTGGAACACTAAATAAGGATATATTAGGGGGAAAGTATTTTCTATATGTATCAATTTGTTTGTATTTTTTTATTTAAAACGGATTCAAGAAGATACTTAATATGTATCAAACTATCGTTTGATCTTCTGTTTTTAAAATATTATTAGTTGAAAAAATTAAAATTAAAGAATTACTTTAAAAAATGATTTTTTAAAATAACCTAAAAGGGAAAGGGAATAAAAAAATTATTTGTTCTTATTAAAAGTCAAATACAACAAATATAGTTGTAGATGTGACTAATATTTGGACCAATATATGGACCACAAGAAAGAAATATATGATATAGTCATGATAGTATGTTGACATTGTATACCTAATAATTAAGTAACATAGAGAACAACTATTATGTCAAAATAATAAAATGGCATTTCTTTGAATGTTGAACCAAAAAGAGTCATTGGAAGTAGCAAAATTTCCAACAAACTCAACCCAATTTCAACATTGGACTTGGAAGTCAAATATTGATGCTTGACTTTTAGCAGTATTATTTGCCTCGAACTAGGAATAAAATGTGTTTTTAGGCATAGTGCCAATTATTCAAATATATATGTACATCTTCACCAACTGTCTATCATGTGATATGATATTCTAATATTAATGCTATAGTAAAAGTAAAGTAACATATTGTCATTTTGTTAAACTATCTCTCAATCTCAAGTAAGTTGAGATATCTATATGAGTTTTGTTATTCATGTCATTACATTTAAGTTTGTCTCAATAGAATAAGAATTTAATTTTTTTGGCACTAAAATTTACTATTTTCTACTTGGTATACAAAAATTGTAAGAGATTCCAAAATCTTTGAAATAACATTGCTGCAGAATCCTATGTAATAGCTCGTACATTAAATATTCTCGTCAATCGATTACATCATGTGATTATGTAAGTTGAATGTATATTTGAGATAAATTTGTCAAATTAGGTGATTTCTCTAGCTTTTAGAAATTGAGAGGTAAAAACATATTTAGAAAAGGTACAAATATTCTTTACAAAAAAAAGAAGCATCAAACGCAACTCCAACTTCAACTTTAAAATTTTCAAATAAAATAAATATTATGATTCAAGTGTTTTACTTTTTTTGTCTGTCTAAAAAGGGTGTTTTTTTCTTTTTCAACTCAAACATTATAAATGACAAGTTTAAGACCATAAAATTTAAAAGATTACATAAATCTTTAATTTAACACTATAAAATTTATAAATCTCTCTTTATTGTTTAAAATATGTATTCAGTCAAATTAAAGAGGATGTAATGTACCTATTCATAATAATGACATATTTGATGTTCTTTTATACAATCATTCCAAAAACAAAATTGTACGTAAAAAGTAGGCATATTTATTTATGAAAGAAAAGAAAAGAATAGGAATTAATTAATATTTGTAAATAATACAGACAAAGGGAGCAGCAATAAATAAGAAGAGGTGTGGTGGAAAAGTAGAGAAAACAAGTGGGCCTCAAAGACAGACAGCCCAGCGGCCCACTAACCCTAAACCTGTGGATGAAGATCTCTACAAAATTCCTCCTCATCTACTTCCTGGATATAAAAGAGTAAGTTTTCTCCTAAAATTTATTTTATATTATGCTTTTTAAGAAAAAAAATATTTTGCATGATAATTAGTTTAGTTTACCATTGCAACTTATTTAGTGTTCTCTTAAAAGTCAAGTTTTTCAATAAGTGAACATGAATTAATTTATTTTGATTAATTAATTTGACTAATGAACATGAATTAATTATTTAGGTTTTTTATGTTGGTCAAGTATATAGTATTTTCAAGGTTAATAACTCTCAAAGGTAAAATAGGAAGAATAATGTCATTTATGCATTTTTTTGTTAAATGATACTCCCTCTGTCCCAGTTTATGTGACTTACTTTCCTTTTTAGTCAGTCCCAAAAAGAATGACACATTTCTATTTTAAGTAACAATTTGACTATAAAATGTCTTTTTTACCCTTAATGAAATGATTTACAACCACACAAATTTCTATCATTCATTTTGAACCACAAGTTTTAAAAGTCTTCCTTTTTTTCTTAAACTCCGTGCTGAGTCAAACTACATCACATAAAATGGGACGGAGGGAGTAATAAGTACTCTCTTTGTCCTACAATGCTTGTCCACTATTGACTTTGCACACTTCTTAAAAAATACTATAAATAGCAAGATAATTTTACTATATCACCCTTTGAATATAATAAATATAATATTTTGAAAAAGGTAATAGAGAAATGATTATAATTAATGATAAAGAGTGAATTAGGAACGCACTGTAAAATTATCCATTGATTTAATAAAGTAGGCAAGTATTGTTGAATATTTCAAAATAGTATATTGGACAAGTATTGTTGGACGGAGTGAGTATTAAGGAACATTTATTTTTAGTAAGGATGACATATAAATAAGAACGGAGGTAGTAATATGCAGTTGATTTAAACTGTCATTATAGAAAAAAGTAGGAAAAACGAATATGGAGTAAAAAGGAAGCTAATAAGAGTTTTGTTTTGAAAAAGATATTTTGAGATTAGAAAAAATATTAAATAGTAAAATATTAGATCAAAGTAAAAGTGGTTATAAGTTGAAAAATCACAAGTTGAGGATGACCCAGTTATGGCATTTAACTAGTTTGAGCTTGTGATTTTACTTTCCTTGAGCACAATTTTTTACAAATAGATAATCTTGTTTTTTGAATAATAATATGAGCTCTAGCCTCTACTTTCTTCTTTGAAAAAAGAAGAAAAGATTAATATTTGCATTTTGTGACTATTTTTGTTTGCTTATTTGATATGGATACAGAAGAGAATGTTTGGATTCTTCTCAAGATGCCTTGCCCCCCCTTGCAAGGGATAGATAGGTACACAATTTGCTCCATGGGAGATTTTGACACAATTTGCAACAACATCTCAACTCCTAGTAGGCGCGCGCCAAAGGAGGAGAGATTGAGAAATGGCTACAATAGAGTTTCTCTTATTCGTATTATTAATAACAACTAATATAGGAGGAATGTTTTATATGCTTTGTGCACCAGTCATGCTCATTTTTCTTTTAGTGTAAGAGCTAATTCCATCTTCTTTGTAATGGCTTAAATGTTTGATGTAACTCTAAACCTTGGCTCCCCTTCATCAGTAAGGAATATAATTTGACTAAATTCAGACACCCTTCATTTGCCACAATCCATTTAACACTAAACCATCTGAAAATATCTTGTATTATACATGCACTGGAGATAGCAAAACCAATAGTAAAGCAATTTCAACATTTTATAAGAGAAACCATAAGCAGGATGTATCTGTCTTTACAGAAGACAAACTACTAACAATGCCCAGAATTTGACAGTAATGTACAAGCCTCAACATTGGCAAGCAAACGAATCTATATATTTTCTGTCTAATGAGAAGCAACAGCACTTACTAGCAAAAGATTCAGCTTCAACTACCAGAGAAATATTTGTCAATCTGCTCAACGATTTCTTTCGCCTTCCTCTTGGCTCTAGTGGTCCCGTTTAGGGCAAGATTAGCTATAGTCCCATTACACTCTCATCTCTCCACATCTCTTGCAACCTTGTTCTGTCATTATAACACAGTGTGTGAAGAATCGCGATGCAGTGCTCCTTGCTTTTATCACTAATTGTGTCCTCCTTAATGATACTAAGGAGACAAGAGACTGCATCCAGCTTTACCATCTGCTCAATAGGTTTGTCATAACTGGACAGCATGGCAAGAAGGACTAACAATTCATCAACGAGTATGCGATCAGTGATCTTCTTCATAATCACCTTTACTACTCCTTCAAAAACAGCTATAGACCTATTTTGTTTGACAACACCGAGACTAACAATTGTTGCAGCAGCATCTTTCATGGCTAACAGTGGTCCTTCATCCAGGAGTTTGACTAAAGGCTCGAGAGCACCTGCCTTCATTATAATAAACTTGTTTGACTCAAGTGATGATAGTGTGCAGAGAGCAGCAGCAGAGTTCCTTCTTGTTTCAAGTGTTCCGAATTTCAAAGACTCAACAAGTAAAGGAATGACAACAGGATTTGTTGCTATAAGCTTTTTATTGGGGTCATGTAATGAGATGTTCATAACTGTTGTGATCAAATCTTCTTGTAGTTTAGGATGGTCATTCACATTTCCAGACATTAGAGGTTCTAGCAATTTGGTAACAGCAACACTGTCCTCTTCGAAAAAAGCCCGTAGAGGTGGAAAGCGTTTAGTCAGAATACGAACTAGTTTTGCAGCCTTCATCTTCTCCAGAACATCATCATTAGATGACAATATCTCAAGCAGTGAATTGAAATGATATCGGTCTGATTCTGGGATTATACCCTGCTCCTTATCAGGCAGCTCGATTCCATGGTCGTTGCACCAGAGTGAAATAAGTTTTCTCATTAGAAGATTTGGGATGAGATCTGAATGGGGGAGAATCTCCTTTGTTTCAGGGCAGGTTCGACTACCGTTGTTGAGCCACTTTTCAATGAATAGTCTGTCATATGTCTGCAAAATTTCAACGAAAACAACCATCCTAAGTACAAAGATGAATGAAATTTGGCATCCTAGACTTTGGAAACGCAATTTTATAATTCCGAATCCGCCTCTGGTAATATTCATGACAAACAATCACCACTGCAAAACAACATTATGAAAGCAAAGTTTAACCAAATAAAACCTTCTGAACCCCCTCTTCCTATTCTTTTTTCTAAATGGCTAGATGAACACCATGTCATTGGCAACAGGTGTAGGTAGCATTTCTTTTGGCTTAAACTACAATAACAATTTCATAATTCCGAATCCGTCTCTCTTTATATTCATGACAAACAATCTGGAAATTTCACAATATGCAGCATTCTTGGTCATATTTTCATAGGGGACAAAAATCCCTAACTATATAGAGAAAAAATAATTTCAAGAAGCACAAAGCAGAGTTGAAGAGCAATAAAATTAGACATTTGAACCCAGAAAAACAGATAAATGAATGAACGAATTGAAGATTGAAGATTACCTGTCCAGAAGCAAGAACAACAGGGTCTTTCATAAGCTGATGAGAAAGTAGGCAAAGATATTCAGGGGGTGGAGCAGGTCTCACTTTCAAGTCTTTTAGAGCACTCAAACAATGCATGGCTTCATCAGTGTCTTCTATACTGTAATCAGCGTCTTCAATTATAGAATTCACCCTTCTCTGCAACTCTCTTTTCAGTGCATCCGCCTCCAATCGTCTGCACTCTTCGCTCGATTCCGCCATTCTCGAATTCAGTAATATGAATTTTAACAGAAAGCAACTGTAATGTGTATATATAAGAGGTGGTTACAGAATTTGTTACATTAGGCTCCACTTTCTTTCTTCTTTGTAAACCACCTTCTCTATTTCTTGAATTACCAATATTTTTTTAAAAAAAAAATACCATACATTTTTTAAAAAAGAGTTTTAAAAAAATATGGAATTAACGTTTTCATGTATTTGAAAAAAAGTATGACCATATATATGGAGTAGATTACATAATAAAAATGTATTCTTGAATATTTATTTGGTCATAAATTCAATTAGATTTTGAAAATTTATTTTTAAAATATTTTTCAAGTTACAATAACTAGCTTAGACATGAATTATGGATTCGATCGTACAAAAAACCTCAAATTGTGATATCGTTATTGGACGTTGGCCTCACATTCGATAAGTTACTATCATGATCCAAAATTACAAGTCGTGAAGGCACTCATGTTACCAACTCAATCAATATTAATAATGGAAAAAATAAGCGACAAGTAGAATATCCCAACAGTTAAGTCTTTCATAAGTATTAAATGCGAAAAAATTAAACTACAAGCCAAGATTTAATGTCATAAGTACAAGAGCAATACAAGTCGAATTATATAACAACTCTAGACATAGGAAATATCCTATCATAATACCAAAACAACCTAATAAATAGAGATAGATGAAGGTGTCGGTAGCAGAATATCCAAGTAGCTCACCACAACTCCAAGATTATCCAAACTCATACTCAAAGCTCCAAGAAATGCACTCGAATTCGAAATCCAATCTGCACCATAAAAGAGTGCAGCAAGTGTAGTATAAGTACGAAACCACGTGTACTCGGTATATCTCATAAACCAACACGAAGAAGTAGTGATAGGAGTACATAAGAAAATCATCCTTTAATTTTACAAGTTTACTTTACACTTATGAGCCAATTCCATCAAATATGAATAATCAAATGTCACAAAATGTCCATGTACTAATGAAACACATCATATCATATCATATTTATTATTATAAGTGGGAAGATTCAAAGTGCAAAGTTGGATTACCATTTTACCCCTATACTAAATCAAAATATTGATTTAAAAAAATAAATTAATTAAATATTAAACATTAAATACTAATTATATCATATTATATACTTAAAGTGAAAGTTGTTAAGTCAAAAGTTGAAAAATGAAAATATCAATAGAAAGTCTAAATTAGATATTTTTATCCTTTTAACAACTAAATTTAATTATATTTTTAAAACCTTTTTCTTTTCTTTTGTATTTATTTTCATTTCTCTCTTTCAATTTACTTAACACATATCGTGTATATACAATATAAAAATAGCAATTAACAAGGTGATGAGTCACCTCTCTATAGTCTCCAATTACATTTATCATTTTTTTTCTCTTTTTTTGTTTGAATTTTTCAAGTTAATTTTATGGTTAAGAATTTAATATATACATGGGGATTATAATAAAATTTAACGATTCCTCTAACAGCAAAATGAATAGCAACAACCAATTAGGTAGCGTGAAGAATTACGATTTACAAAGGAAATTTAGAATTGCAGTAAATGAGATAGTGAAGAGTCATAGCATGACATGATACAATCAATTCATATTCTTTGGGGTGAAACGGTCAAATGACTATAAAGCTTCTAACTTTTTATTTTATTTATAAATATGGACTCAAAACGTATGAATACAAAAGCAACATCATCGGTGGACTGAAAAAGGTATGATATGATTTTTGTGTGTTAATTGATTTCCATGAAAACCTTAGAAGAGATGATACCTTAAATGGCATGTATCTTTATTTTGCTATATACTTATGAAAATTGAAAAGAATTATGTGGCACAATGATTATTTTTTTAAAATTCAAGTATGTCTAATCTGAGAATTGTATTGCAGAGACTGTTTCAGAAAGTACAACACCAACAAATAAAAAAATAATAGGTATTTTATTTATTATTATATTTTCTTATTTTTGACTCATTAAGTACTTTTCCTCATTATTTTTATGTTTCCTTTTCCATTATTTTTATGTTCCCTTTTCCATTTAATGAAAATTATAATCGGCGCATAAGAAACACTAAAATGTCACTTTATTGGCTTTTCTACTCCTTCATTGAATAATTTGACTGATGAAAAATGAGCATACAAATAATCATAGCAATCCATTTTAACTTTATCTTTCTCATATGGGTAGTATTTCGTTGAGTCTACGATCTCTTCTCTAACACTTAAACACACGAGCCAATCTATAACAATTAAATCTGGTCAATTTATTTAGTATTTAAGTAATACTTTTCTCTTTTATTTGCTCTAAATATTAAGCTTCATATCTTATATACAATTACTCATTCAATTGATATATTTAATGTTCATAACTCTCATATATTTTATATTCATAACCTATATCTTTTGATATTCCTTAATTTTTATATATATAAATTTATTTATTTTATTTCAACGGCTACCTAAGATTATTCTTTTCATTATATAGTTAAAATGGTGAATCATTGTATTAATTAATTTTAGTCATACTTTAGTTTACTCTATGAAGACGACTCTTAAATTTATATTGGTGATGAAAGAAGGTGTCGACAAGAACTTGAAAAATTATGTATTGATTTGTATATTATTTTTCGATTATATTGTTAGGATTAAAGTTTTATGAAGGATGTTTATGTTGTATTTTTCCTTTTTATTGTATATCTTTGTGTTTTTTCTTTACTAGGCTTTTTTGGTTTAATTTTTTATTGTCGTGAGTCTATATTTTTATTGAGCTCAAATTAGACATTCATGACTTTATTAGAAGTTTGCTATGTCCCTCATTTTTTTTTCTTGTCATTTTTTAAAGATTAATTTGTCATTGCTATATTTTATTACTCATTACATGCACGCTTTCATAGAATTTTAATAGTTCTAACGTATCTATAAAAATAACATGGGACACACGTGTAACGCACGTGTTCAGAAACTAGTAATCAAATAAGAATGAAGGATATTGTATAAGATGCAATGCAATGCAACACCATGAAATGATATGCCTCAAATGCCAAGAACTCTCTCTCAACCGTATATACACGATATTTGTAGTTTAGTTTTTCGCACTTATACGAGTTAATTTTTTTAATTCAATATTATTGCTTCATTAGTTAAGTTGTTAGTTGATAATAAAAGAACATGATTCGCCTATTGGGTAACAGGTTCCCTCACGGCCTAATGGGATTTTGGGTCGTGACAACATGGTAAGTTACCCCTAGTGGTCATTTTCGAAGATGAGAATGGGGAGGTAGATCAAGTGTCTTCCTTGATCGAGTCTCATGAAGTTGTCGAGGGTTTTTATTAGGGGTGTCAAATGGGTGGGTTGAAATAGAAATCGAGTTGAGTCCTGACCGGCCTAAGTTTACTTTGACTCAAATTGGCTAAAAAATGGGTCGGGTCTTGAACCACCCAGTTTAACCCACTTAATCTCAATAATTTTAACGACATAGTGTTTATTTAAGTTTTATAACCACAATTTCAATTTCAACTCAAGATTTTTTTTTAAAAAAAAAGAAGTTACAAATGTATAGATAAATCTTAGAAGATATAAAATAGATAGTAATTCATATCTTTAATATAAGAATATACACTACATCAATGCAACTATGCAAGTAAAGAGTCTTACAAACAGGTTGAAATTGGAGATTAAATAGTACTCAATTGAAAAATTCTTTTAAAATAGGTTAATGTTTGAAATGAGTTGAGATTAAATTCAATTCAAATTATCTTGAACCCAACTCATAAAATTCTGGACGGTTCGACCGGATTTACCTATGTTTTGACTCATTTTGACACCTCTAGTTTGACAGATCAATGAAGGCATCAACGACCTCATCATATCTAAAATTTGGCTTGTTCAGAATTTGCAATGTATAAGTATCGCATAAACAGTGTATATATCTGATACATCATTTATATATAATATATAGTATTAATACAATATCAATACATTAAATATACATATGACCATTTTATTGAAATTCATTTTTGTTGCTCGTAAAGATAGGCTAAGAATCCCTTGAGATAATAACACTCTCTTTCAGTTGAGGCAATAATGTTATCAAAATTGACTCATGTTTTATCTTCTCACCTAATTTTGTGAAATTTTTGTGTGAATTAGAAGTTACTACATTTTATCCATTAGCCTAAAAACATCAAAAACACCATCTGCTATAATCTGTTTGCTGTAGGTATTGATCAAGAAATGTTCTTTAGCAGATATAATCTATTAGCAAGATCAAGTTTGCCATTACTGAAGAGTGGAGACGATGGACCATATCGAGCTGTTAGTGAAATCTCAGAGCCAACTTTATGTACTGGATTCTGTCCTTTCGAAAACCACACTTGACAAATTCACAAGGCTTAGAAGTTATAGAGAAGGCTATATTAGTGACTCTGGGACGAATTTTCTTGTTATTCAATTAGCCTCACAGTACCTTCTTATCAAACAATCGTCCTTCACATGCAAACAAATTATTGAGCCGAAAAATAAAAACAATTTTCTTCAATAGGATCAAAATAATTAGGAGACCTTCAAGATCTGAATGCTTCACTTGGGTAAATATTAGTATGGACATCTTTATTGTGAGTGCCTCACTTTCTAAGTCTGCAATTAAAAGCACAAAAACAATTAGACAAAAATTTAACAAACAGTATCAACTGTATGGAATATATTTAATGCACATGATGATACTTGCCAATATGCATTTAGCAAAAAAATTGCTACCATAAAACTAATAATTTATTCCTGTATAATATCAAATGTCATCCTCAACATGCATATGCGGAGTCAACATCCTAAGATTAACTTTCTAAAATAAAATTTTGTTTTATCTTGTATATCATTAGATGCTTTCTCGTTCACAGGGAAGAATTCCTTTCGCAAAAAACAAGTTTCTTCTAACTGGCACAAGTCAGGTACCTCTAGGCATCAAGATTTTATTGTAGTTGCCAACTTAAGAATCCCTATAAGACTTGTCTAAAACAATCAAACTGATTAGGGATATGCTTAAAGTGCGCAAGGATTCAGCTCTATTATTATTGACTACTACCTACAGGAATCCAATCTTTTGGTGTGGCTCTCACACCTTCTGAGTGCAGATGTGGCTGCCCCACTTTCTATATCCGCTGTTGGAATTACAGAAACAACTCAAAAGGCCTACACCTGAAGCTGCATCAAGCAGTCTCAGGTGAAAAACTATTGCTACCATAATACTACGCACTATTCCTGTATAGTAATGTACATTTATACAAGCAAATCTCATAACTGGAATGTCGCCTTCAACAACCAGATACTTCACCCAATCGTGAACCAAGAAAATCTAATTACTTTAATAACTTGTGTTTACACTTGTACATTGAAGCACAACCAACAAACCAAAAGGATTTAGCATTAGATCTGTGCAACAATAAAAAAGGAACTCAGCAGCAAATGTTTAGGTTTCAGGTCAAGTTATACCCAGCACTATGGTAAAGAACAACTTACTGTAAATGATGTGCACATGAAGAACATTATCCCTGAGGTTTTAGACATACCCTATGCCACTTGAAAATCAAAGAGAAAATTATTTCTTTGAATAGGGAAAAAGGCGTAGAACAATTTCCGTCTCATGAGAAGCAGCAGCACTTACATGGGGTGATTAAGAATGTACATATGCAAAAGATTCAGCCTCAACTAGTTTGCGCACCAGAGAAATATTTGTCAATCCGTTCAACAATTTCTTTCGCCTTCCTCTTGGCTCTAGTGGTCCCGTTTAGGGCAAGATTAGCTATGGTCCCATTAACACTCTCATCTCTCCACATCTCTTGCAACCTTGTTCTGTCATTATAACACAGTGTGTGAAGAATCGCGATGCAGTGCTCCTTGCTTTTATCACTTGTGTCCTCCTTAATGATACTAAGGAGACAAGAGACTGCATCCAGCTTTACCATCTGCTCAATAGGTTTGTCATAACTGGACAGCATGGCAAGAAGGACTAACAATTCATCAACGAGTATGCGATCAGTGATCTTCTTCATAATCACCTTTACTACTCCTTCAAAAACAGCTATAGACCTATTTTGTTTGACAACACCGAGACTAACAATTGTTGCAGCAGCATCTTTCATGGCTAACAGTGGTCCTTCATCCAGGAGTTTGACTAAAGGCTCGAGAGCACCTGCCTTCATTATAATAAACTTGTTTGACTCAAGTGATGATAGTGTGCAGAGAGCAGCAGCAGAGTTCCTTCTTGTTTCAAGTGTTCCGAATTTCAAAGACTCAACAAGTAAAGGA